>JAOPHQ010005748.1:0-22500 GCA_030340625.1 Merluccius polli | reverse complement strand
TGTTTGCTTTGGCAATATAAGATGACATGTATTTTCATGCCAATAAAGCTCATTTGAATTTCATTTAATTGAGAAAAGGGACTATATAGTTATATAGCTCGAGGGGGAGAGAGGTGTATGGTAAGAGGGAGGGAGAGAGAGAGAGAGAGAGAGAGAGAGAGAGAGGTGTGTAGAGGGAGATGCAGTGAGAGGTAGAGAGAGATATATGGCCAGAGAGAGAGAGAGGTAAAGGTAGAGCGAGGTATATGGTTAGAGGGGGAGAGAGAGAGAGAGAGAGAGAGAGAGAGAGAGAGAGGTGTAGAGAGAGATGCTGGAGAGGGGTTTGCAGAGGGCTGGAGGGGGGTAATCAAGTGGAGAGCTGCAGGTATTAGCCTAGACCTCTGGCGGGACAGCATGTGGTCAGGAGGCGTAGGGACCATTAAAAAGAGAGAAGGAGCCCCGACCGCAACGCAACTCCTCCAGTAATTAAGACCACAGCAGTTTTGCTCCAGCGGCTCCATTTTGAGTGTGTAATGTATTTCAATAATGACGGCACACTGGCTCACTGTCACGCTCTTTCTCTCTCTCGCTCACTCACTCCCTCTCTCTCTCTCTTTATCTAAAACTCTCTCTCTCACTCTCACTCTCACTCTCTCTCTCTCTCTCTCTCTCTCTCTCTCTCTCTCTCTCTCTCTCTCTCTCTCTCTCTCTCTCAGCTAATCTTGTTACTGCTGACCACCAGCCCTCCCTCCTACCAGACACTTTGCCTGAGGGTGGGAGGGGGAGAGGAAGGAGATGGACTAAGATACAGAGAGAGAGAGAGAGAGAGGATATTGCCAGAGTTGTTTGTTTGTTTGCTTACTTATAGTTTATATGTGTGTGTGTGTGTGTGTGTGTGTGTATGAGTGAGAGAGTGTGTGTGCGAGTGAGTGTGTGGGATGCTTTGTGGTTTCCTACGTGTGCATGTTCCCCGGGTGTGCTTTGTGCCTGCTTAGCTGTGTGTGTGTGTGTGTGTGCATATGTGCTTCATGCCTGCTTGTGTGTGTGTGTGTGTGTGTGTGTGTGTGTTTGTTGTCTGTTCGTGCACATGCACGTCAGCCAGCCTGCATGTGCATGTTTGTGTACCTGTAAAAAAATAACCCTTCACTCTGGGACCACAACGCAAAATTCTCCAGCCCCACTTTTTCAACGTCAGTCTGGGCTCCTAATCCCTCCCTGCCCTGCCCTAGCCTAGCCGCTCAATTCTGACACAGCCGGCGGTGGCTAGCAACCAAAAGCTACAGCCGCGGCGGCGCTATTACCCTGTGTGCCCTCCTTCTTGGCCGCCTGTCAGCACGCCACTGCCGGTCACGGTGGCGGCGGAGGTGGCTGAGGCTCGGCTGACTCCTCGACTCGGCGCTTTTCTTTTCTGTCGCCCTGTGGGCCCGGGATAGTTTAGGACTAGTGGTTTGGGGCCAGGATGCCCTAACCCCTTTACCCGCTCCTTAAAGCTGCTGCGGGTAAGACTCCAGAGTATAAAGAGAGAGAGAGAGAGAGAGAGAGTGAGAGAGAGCAGAAAAGACCTGTATTTGAAATCACTGTGAGTCTCTCTCTTTAGTCTCTGGATAAAAAAAGCTTCTGCGAAACAACACTTTCAAAATCACTCTGTTGCTGTTTTAATTACAACGCAAACACAATTTGACCGACAATGGCATTCATCCATTTGTTTCCGTCTATCTTCCTACGAAAACAACGATACGTGTGTTCTACAATCCTCCAATTGGAGAGGGAGGTCCACAGTCAGTCCATTTAACTCAGCATCCACCGCTAACTGACACCTCTAATAGGTTGTGTTTTCAACTCCTCTGAAACACAATGGAGAGCAGGAAGCTGAGTCACAAAACGGGAGATAATTGGATCACATCCCGAAAACATCGGATCGGGCGGCAAATCTTTAACGGTAGAAAAACGGTCGCTCTGCCATCGGAGAGCGGCACACCCGCCCGCTGCAGAGTCCTGCATGGGTCTGATTTTCCGGACCTCTTTCCCCTAGCGGCGTGCGGCGCCGTTCCCGCCCCGCCGCCCACACATTAGGGCCAATTAAGTCGGCAACCCGACCCTATCCGTCCACACAATATCCACGGCCCGACCCAAAACCGCATATTGTAAAAAAAAAACATGTGCAAGGTGGTCACCTCTCTTCGCGATCGCCTTACAGTGGTCAACCGCGAATTTGGCTCAAAAAATGTGTGGGATGGAATCGCTTCAAGCGCTGTTTATATAATTTGGCTAGGCTTAATCGACAATGTTTAAAGCGGTCATTTTGGGCCGTTTCATACACTATTCGACAAATTCGACACCGCATTTCCTTGGGTCCCCAGTGATACACCCTGCCAAGCGTGAAGTCGACCGGATGAACGGTTCTCGAGATATGAAAAGGACATACATACATACCTACAGACAGAAATTCCTCGCTTTATAGCTAGATGTGAGATTAAGACAATATATTTTAAAACGAAGGTAATTCAGGAAATACAATTTAAATGAATATTTGATGCTTATTCTCAGAATATTGAGCAGCACATCTCCACAGTTAGCAACGCACCTGATTACAGGTGGCGACAAGCAGAGCCGACAAACAAAGCAGAGGTCATGTTTTTAGTTGTTGACTAAGATTAGAGCATTTAATGAATAAGTTAGTGTTGAACCTCTCCGCTACCGGTTCTACCGCCAACGTTTATTCCAATAGCAATGCATCATTGTTGCCCCCCGTTTGACAGCTGATTTTGTGCTAGCAGCCGACGCTAGGCCGTCAATAAAATGCAGAATGCAAAAGAGAGGCCGTCCGTTTATCCACCACCTGCGATCCGACCCGCATGTTCTTGGTTTTACCCAGAACCCGAACCGGGAAAAAAAAGCACAACAAAATACCACCCGAAAATCACTTTTTCTGCGGGGGTCACCCGACCTGACGCAGCACTCTGACCTGCTGCAGACCTATGATTAGTTTCATAGTTAGTTTGTAAAGTTTTATAGTATAGTTTACCTCTTGTTATTCTTTCCCCACCTCCCCTCTCTCACTGTTATTCCACTCCTTTCCTCCTTAAAAATATGTTTTTTTGTGACACCGCCTTGTGAGGCGCTGATGTCCTCCTGGGTGAAGGTTTGTCTCTTCAGCAAATAAAATTGAAATATTAGGAATCGTCGTTTGAATGTGTTCTGCTTCGTTGATCTCATTTGACGGCCAGTACACCGACGACCATCCACCGCCCCGATAGTAATCTGGGAGTGTAAGGATACACCGTCACCTGAATATATATTTTTGATGATCCAATAATAAAAAAGAAAAAAAAAAAAAGGACTGCAAGGTTTCAATTTTACGATGTGAAAACATCACCAATCACTCCAGCGCGCTCTGTAATTGTCAGCTGCCGGAGACTTCCTCCTTCACCCTTATATCCTCCCGCTGAAAATACGGCACCGCAATCCTCATCGGTATTCCTGGCAGGAACGTCCAGCCGCTCCAGTATATTCAGAGAAACTCAGACTGAAGGGGAAAAAAGGAAGAATAAACCCCATCCCCCTATCGTATTTGCTCCAAGTGGATCTTCTCATGGTGGACGAGCATGAACATCGATTTTCCCCCCAGAAAGCATTGCATCGTTGGCAGGGATAACTTGACAGGAACAAACGAGACACGTTTTTGACAGCGTGGTTGATTGAGACAACATCGCATGACGATTGGCTGTTTGAAATGTGTAGCACTGTACAATAGGGTATACTATTTGATCATACCATGGGTATTTCTTTACCTTCATCACTCGATAGCGTGAAAAGAACAAAACAAACAGCTACACAACAGTAAAGTGTGAGAGTGTTGCCCAAATCTTGCGTACAGGATATTCAGGCAAATTCCACATCCACGTCGAATCGACAGGATCCCTATTGCTGTGTTTTTCCAAGCTCAGATGAGTGTGGAATGGGAGGGCGGGTCGGAGACTGACGAGGAAGTGAGAAAAAAAAAGTGTAATACAAAACAGAGGTGTTAATAAAGCATCACCATTATTTTTTATGACCTGCTGCTGCAGGTAATAAAAGTGCTGCTGCTGAGTATTACCAGTAATGAGGTCTCACCAGGAAGGAGGTTTCACCAGTAAGGAAGGAGGTATCACCAGTAAAGGGGTACCAGTAAGGAGGTATCACCAGTAAGGAGGTATAACCAGTTAAGGAGGCTTCACCAGTAAGGAGGTATCCCCAGTAAGCAGGTATCACCATTGAGCTGTCTTCTCTCCACTGAAGGTCGGCGCAGTAGGGCTTTTCAAACGGCCACAAAGGATTCCTCCCAGACCAAATGAAGAGATTTATACAAATAAATATTCATGTTACAGTGCGCTTGAAAGCCGAGAGTACACTGAGGAGGAAACGACACACTTAGGACACACACACGCGCGCACACGACTGCATATGCACATGCACACATGTGTGTGTGTCACACACACACAGACCCATAGACCACAATATTGCCAGTCTTTTATTATTAAAAGACGGATTCATCACTCTTAACCATTTCACAGTTTTTTTTTAAAATACTAATAAAGGACCATTAGCTGTCTAGCTGGAGCGCCGGGAGGAAAACTGCATAACAAAACAGCGCTCAACTCAACTGATCAATTTGAGGCATAACTGTTCAAGTGTCGTTTCATGGCAAAACCAATCAGGGGAACTCGTCTGCGGCAGGGGATTATCAATATTTAATAAAAATGACAAAAAAAATACATCCGTCTGCCCTCGCTGCTTTGTTAGCTAGCGCTATTGTAACCCACTATCAAGCAGTTAAAAAGAAGAGCAGCATAATTTAGCTAGCTAGGGCTTCAGTGGAGTCGCTACACGACAATGTTGAGAGAGCGATCCACCGAAAAAAGACAATTAGGCGGATAGATTATGTGTTTGCTCACGGTTGTTAATGTGGCGTGGCCGTGTCCTCATTGTGTACGCGTTGGCGTGTTAGCCTGCTAGCTTTCTCTTCCACGACCAGACACACACACACACACACACAGCGCTGCTGATTACTGCTGACCCCTGGCCGCTATGGAAGCAGCATCCTCTCTAGCCGCTAGCTACTTCAACCCAAGGTTATTATAGTTTTGCATTTTTCATGAGTTTGTTTTTGTTTCGTTTTGACTTTTTGTTTTCAATTTCAGTTTAGTTTTAATTGTTTTTTTTATTAAATACTTTGCTGAAAATGCTTCCAGTTTGTATCAGTTTCAGTGTTAGTTTTAGTTAGTTTTTTGTAGAACGGGGTATTTGTCAGGCGCAAGATTCAAAAAGGTCAGAAAAGTTATGTGTAATAAAAACTCAACATAACATCATACCAGTAAAAAAAAAACAGTATTCACCAGAGGACAGATGAACAACCATCCCCAAAATACAATTATAAAAGATATGTTTAAGTCGTGGGTTTGTGTCATTTACCAGAAAAATTCAACTGGACACAATGACGGCATAAAAAATGTAGATATATGCACAAATATGTCTACACAAGATGCAGCCTTAATAACGAAATGTGTGTAATTGTGCTTGTGAGGTGAGCTGCAGGTAGAGTGGCAGGTAAACATTGCGTGTGTTAAACCCATTCATGAGCCACACATGATCCAGACGTCTCAGGGAGCTCAATCTGAGAAAAAAACATTCACCGAAAATACTAAATTGCTATAATTTTTGTTTATTTTAGTTAGTTTTGTAAACACACAACACCGTTTCAATTAGTTGTCATGTTTTTGTAAAGACACGTTTTTATTTACATTTCAGTTAATGAAAATGTTTCGCAAGCCTAGTTTTTTGGTTATTTCCATAGTAATAACCTTGCTTCAAACAGGAGCCCTTATTGATTTCACATAATTGTTTTTCAACAATTCGCACACACACAAACACACACTCACTCACATGCTCATGCTCACACAGGCTCACACACACACACACACACAAACAGACATAATTCACACATTTACAAACATATGATTAGGAAATGGACAACCACACATCTCACACACATACATGTGCACACACACACACTCACAAGCTCACGCTCACACATGCACGCACACAAACAAGCAGTCTCACACACACAAACACACATCACACACACACATTTACAAACATTGGGAAAAGGACAATCACACAGACACACGCGCACAGACACACAACACACAAACACACACACACACACACACACACACCCCACGCATTCACAAATATACTGTGAAAACGGACAATCACACATCTCACACACACCCACACTCACACACACACACGCACACACACACACACACACACACACACACACACACACACACACACAAAGGCATCCAATAAGCGTGGGTCTGATAGCTCCAGGATAACCAGCCTTTTTCATTAGTGTTTCCACTGAAGAGGAGACAATCTCGTCGGGGAAGTTTTTAGTGTCTTGCAGCGCCGGCTGCCCGTGCGTGTGCACATGCACCCGCCAGGTGTGTGTGCTGCTGTGTCGCTGTGTTATGTGTGTGTTGCTGTGTGTTGTGTGTGTGAACCGGTTGCTGGCATTTCAGGACTTGACACTAAACTAAACGACATCTGTGTTGCTTGTATTGATTCCAGCCGGTGGTTCATTTGTCATCATTGGTAAACTGGGGGTTTGTCCGAAAGGTTAATGCCGATGTGAGGCGATATATAGATAGCTCAGAATAACACAATGCTGCTTCCTGGATCCCCCCACCCCAGAGAGAGAGAGAGGGGGAGGGTAAGGGAGGAGGAGGAAGTCGAGAAATGCTCTGTGTGGAGGTTTGTGGAAGGTGGCTGTGGAGCAACCACTTGTCACACGGTGTGTGTGTGTGTGTTTGTGTGTGTGTGCATGCGTGTGTGCGTGCGTGTGTGTGTGCGTGTGTGTGTGGATGAATTTGACCATGACTCACTTAAAAGCTGAAAGAAGGAGAACCAGGTAACTACTCCTTTTCACTTCATTGTGACTCACAATGCAATCAAAGATCTGATGAAATAACTGTGTGTGTGTGTGTGTGAGTGTGTGTGCATGTGAGTGTGCGTGGGTGTGTGTGTGTGTTGGGAGGGGGGGTGAAAGGAAAGACTAGGGGTGTTCGCTTCGCAGCCAAAAGGTACTGGGTTCGCTCCCGAATGTCCACAACCTATTGACATTCATGAGCCGGACACGCTAACCCCTATCTGCTCCTTATTATGCTGCAGGTGAGATTGAAGAGCTATCTGCCATCTGTCGCCTATGAGGGAGTGAAATGCACTGTGAGGATATCCCACATATCTCTCAGACGTTTCGAGTGGACTGTGCCTTAGATGTAATACTGCTCCCGGCTCACCTCTGACCCATCAGGGCATCTCTTCCCTGATTGGTTCGGGGGAATCCATCTTGCCTGTCAATCACGGGTACGTGACAAGCGACACTTCATCGTCCATCGTTGCTCTCTCTCTCGCTCTTTTTCCGCCGTCCCTCTGTACAAATCTTGAACCTTACCCGCCTTTAATGACACGTATCTGGATTCACTGTTGCTTTGTCCGCTAAATGACTAAAGAGTAAAATAGTCATAGCATGACACGATCAGCCATGTCCTGATCAACACTCAGCAGAACCTGATCGTCCGTTTCGATAAAATTGTGCCACTTCACCGGACGAGAGAGCGAGCTAAAGAATCAGAGAGCGAGGGGCCTGGCTTCCTGTCGTAACAGGGATGATGGGGCGGGGGGGCGGGGTGGGCTAATATCCCAGGCAGTGCTTATCCATTCACTCAGAGGACAGGGTAATGAGGTGATAAAGGGGGCCGGCGTAGAGCATGGGCCCCCAGGGGCCGGCGGCGGAAGGAGCACTCATGGCTTCTTCCTGACGAAGAGCAGAGAGTGAGGAGCAGCAGGAAGCGATACTCACGCACACACACACAAACATGTGCATACACACACACACACACACACACACTTGCATGGACAAGGACAAACACACACTCATATACACACACACACACACACACACTTGCATGGACACGGACACACACACGCACACACACACTCATATATACACACACACACATACACTTGCATGGACAAGGACAAACACACACTCATATATACACACACACACACACACACACACACACTTGCATGGACACGGACACACACACGCACACACACACTCATATATACACACACACACATACACTTGCATGGACAAGGACAAACACACACTCATATATACACACACACACACACACACACTTGCATGGACACGGACACACACACGCACACACACACTCATATATACACACACACACATACACTTGCATGGACACGGACACACACACAGACAGACCCACACACACACACACACGCACACACACACTCATATATACACACACACACACGCACGCGCGTATACACGCACACGCACAGATTTACTTTTAGTCATTCAGCAGGCGTACATGTAAGGCTATAAAAAGATAGAAAAGTGTTGCACGACAGATATATTTGTCCTCATGAAACGACAAAAAAAAAGTGTACTCCGGTTCAACTTGACAGTTTAAAATATTGAACATTTCCCAGCTTGTCGTTGACAAGAGCTGAACCCACGATGACATCGCTGAAAGAAAAGGAAAAAAAAAAACTAAAACAAGACCAAAACAAAAGACGGACATTTATAGAAACGCTACATTAAATCTCTCCTCTTATGCCTCACAGCGAGTTCCTAAAACCCTGTCGATCCACCCCAATAGTCCCATCACGCCTCCAGCTGAAAAGTGTGATGTGTGGACTCCTGTGGTTGTACACACACACACACACACACGCACACACGCACACGCACACACACACTCTGTGAGCACTCACAGGCAAGAGAGCCTCGGCCCCTGGAGGGCTGCCCAGAATGTTGTACTACAAGGGCTTGTTTGGCTGCCAGGATGGTAACCACGGCGACTCTCTCAGGCATCCTTCACTCTGCCGCTGTTGATTTGCTCATATCAAACCCCCCCCCCCCCGCACACACACACACACACACACACACACCGCCCTTCAAAGTATTTAGTGTATCTACCCCTAAGTCCATGGAAATAGATAGGCAACGTTTTGTGTGAGAGAAAATACATGAAAAAGGATGTGAGAGAGCGAGAGAGCGAGAGAGAGAGAGAGAGAGAGAGAGGGAGAGTATATATATAATGCACTGATGCAGTGGTGTTGTGCTCCAAAGAAAAGTGGCCCGGCGAGTGCTCTCACACAAGTGTGTTACGGTGCCTTAGAGGATTCACCGGACACGAAAGGAAGGAGGTTCATTTCAGAGGCACAAGAAAAAGGAGAGGAGATAGGAGGGAGGGAGAGAGAGAGAGGGAGAGAGAGAGAGAGAGAGAGAGAGAGAGAGAGAGAGAGAGGCAATGTTGTACCTTGCAGTCCTTTGTGGAGAAGGACTGATAAACTGTTGTTTACCCATCGCCCTCTAACTGCCACTGCCACGTTGGAAAATAAAGAAAAAATAATATTTTATAAAATAATACTACAAAAATGACTATGCTGCTATCCCTGGAATTCCTTCATCCGTTATTTTCTAACCGTATTTCACTCTACAACAAATATTAAATGCTCTCCATTTAGGGCTACTACCTTGTTAAAAAACAGCACTTGGCAGTTAGTCAAGGGGAAAATGGATAAGGTGAGGATATAAGCGGAGCCCTCTTATATAACATGTTTTAAAGTTGCTCAGGGAAGCAGTTCACTGGATGGGATCGCGGTTATAAATACCCCTCTTGGCAGCCATTACAGTAAAGAGACCCGCGTGACTCATCAAGTCTAGCTTGACACCTCTCAGCGCTAGACGTCCACAGTAATTCAAGAATAACTATAGAGTCCTTATATGTGTGTGTGTGTGTGTGTGTGTGTGTGTGTGTGTGTAGATAAGAGCTACAACTTAAGTATGGATTTAGGCTTGCCAGCATTGTCTGGCAAGCGACCAAGAAAAAAAGTCCTTCGTTGTCATTGTTAATCATTTTATAGAGTCAACAGATAATTGACTCTATAAAATGTAATACATAATGTTTCCGAAGCCTAAATGAAGTTCTTAAATCATTTGGCTCAAAAATGATTTAAATGACTCCATCAAATATTCTTGTCTTATAATGCTAAAAAAAAAAAACTGTTCAGCCATATGCAGCATAATAAGTATAAGAGTGTTTACTTGACTAAATGACTAAACCAATTAATTGATTATTGCAAGAGGAACTATTACATTTCTATCGATCAAGTTATTAAATAATTGAGTAATCGTTTCAGCACTTCATGTTAAACTAAATGTAGGCTAATACGATGCTATGCGAATACAACGTTTTTTTTTTTGGTACCAATTACCATACCATTGATACCATTAAACCAATATTTAAACTATGTGAGTGTGGCACCCTGCCAAGTGTACATTGACTTTAATTTTAATACAAGTTTTAATTACTATATATAACTTTTTTTGTATTTTTGTTTTTTTCTTTATTTCATTCTTTTTTTTTCTTCTTTTTTTTCATTCTGTGTCTCCCTCATGTAAAGCGCCTTGGCTCCTGATGAAAGACGCTATAAAAATTGAATTTATTATCATTATTATTACATTGGATGTGGTGCTGGTGTGGTGTGGCTGACCGGTGGGCCCCGGGGACGGGACATGGACCCCCCACTGAGCTGATCACAGGGTTATCTGCTGCCCAAGGAGCTTAGCCAGGCACTGTGGATAATACCCCCAGGGGTTCCCCAGATGTACAGAGCACTCTGCTCACACACACACACACACACACACACACACACATACACACACACACACACATACACACACACACATACTGGCGCTTTCTCACATACAGACACACACACACATGCACTTGCTTCTCTCTATGTCTCTGACTGTCTCTCTCTCTCTCTCTCTCTCTCTCTCTCTATTTCACACACACACACACACACACACACACACACATCACATGCATAGCCTATACATGTAAATTAAAACCACCCAAAATCCATGACACACATTGAGTATTTTGTGTCCTAGTTTTCCAAATCCCAGTCCAGATAGTGCCGTCCTAAAACCAATCAGATCCAACAACAGTGTTAATGAGCAGTACATGTGTGCGTCTAAGCCTTAACCCCCCCCCCCCTCCCCTTGCTAAATAAATAAATCAGGAGTGTTTAGGAGGTAAGTCCCATCTTAAATCCTGTTCTTTATGTCAACACACACCCAGAGGCACCATGGGAAATCTACTAAAACTCACGCCACCCCCAAGTAAATCTTACACAAATGTAGTGTGGCGATGTCAACTTGGCACAGCGCACATCAAAACACACACACACACACACACACGTATCAATTTAATTTACTATTAAGCAGATGCAAATCCAAAGTGACTTACAGTGAATTAAGATACATAAGATCGGATGTACTTTATGAATCGCAGGCGGGAAATTTGGGCTACATGTCATTCATGAGCAGGTATGACGCGGTCTGGGATCCTCCTCAGCGATAGACTGTTGTAGTCATTGGGGGTTCAAACCCAGAACTTTTCAGTCAGGGGTCAAACACTCGAGTAAAAGTCATTGCAAGCCCCTCCCCTTCACTCATGAACTTCTTCATGAGATATTTCATCAATAGGATTTTAGACCATGATGGCTAAAGGACATCTGGTCCAGTTTCCATGCTGAACCCTTCAATCAGGAGAGACTAGTATTACACAAATGAACCACAGCATTTATTGACAACAAATTTGGTTTATTTAGACACCATCAAATTATTATTCATGGGGCCCATGAAGTCTGCCGGGAGATGAATTCTCCCCTGAAGGTGTCTAGACGCTGGCGGTGGCGGTGACTGTAGATGAACCTTGTCCCTGGAGGACGACATCTCTTTCTCCGTAGACAGGCGGAGACCTCGTCCCGGAGGTGGAGGGGGGGGGTGGAGGAGGGCTGCCACGAGTCGCAAGGAAAACAACAGCATGTGTATATATATATACACAAGCTTTGCATTGGCGCGCAATTGTACTCCTGTTTAATGCATGAGTCCTGATTGGTTGAGAGATGAAGGGGAGGGGCTTGCAATGACAGCATGGGAATTAAGAGCCCATTTAACTTTTGCATTTTGAGCTGCATTACTGTGTCCCCGCCTGATGAGTACATATTCGACAACCGAGCGGAGATGGAGCAGAGACATGTAAGACTTCCCCAAAAATCCTGTTTCTCCCTTCATCCTCTGACAGGTAACATTTTGACTTTAGAACATTTTTCAGATCAAGCATGTTCACGCTTTATCTGCGGGCCATGTAAAAGCGTTTCATAAAAGCAGCCCCCCCCGCCACCCCACCCCCCCCCCCCCCCGACTTAAACCCACAAAGCATGTTATGATCTGCTAAAGCATAATTAATATTGCATCAGGTGAGTAGTTCAATCTGACAGATTTTTCCTACCCTGTGTCAGATTTTTCGTGGCGTGTGTCACATTCAATTACACACTTTCACGTTCGTTTTGGCTTTCGCCTTCACTTTGAGAAACCGAAAATGCCACAGATTTGACCATGGTGGCGGAGGGGACCTGCCACCCTCCTCTTCGTCCTCCTCATCCTCCTCACTTCATCAGGGTTGGGGGGGAGGGGGGGGGGGGGGGTGGGGGGGGGGGAGACCTATTAGTGAGGAACACAGACCAAGAGAGATAGTGGGAGTAAGAGCTAGAGAGAGAGAGAGAGAGAGAGAGAGAGAGGGGGGGGGGGGGGGGGAGTGGGAGGGGCGGCGTGGGTAAGTCAGGATAGAGAGACAGAGGGAGGCAACCGCTGAAACATGACAAGGGATGAAGACAGACAAAGCATAAAGGATTTTCACAGAAATAAAAGGCTGTTAGACTGAGGGTATAATAGTCTGGATAAAATGGAGGAGAATGAAAACACAGAGAGAGAGAGAGAGAGAGAGAGAGGGAGGGAGAGAGAGAGAGAGAGTGAGAGAGGGAGAGAGAGAGAGAGGGAGAGAGATAGAGAGGGGGTCAAAGTCAACTTTATTTATATATCCTTTTATCACGATTACAGTCTCAAAAGACTTCAGAGGCCCATATTCAAATGACACTGTGTAGAGAAAGAGAATGAGGAAGAGAGAGAAAAGCAACAGAGAGAGAGAGAGAGAGGGGGAGAGAGAGAGAGAGAGAGAGAGAGAGAGAGAGAGAGAGAGAGAGAGACAGAGAGAGAGAGAGAGAGAGAGCAGGAGCGATACCGGCTGACGTGACTTTCTTACATAACGTCTGCTACTGCTGCATGACACATTCGGTGTGTATGCATGCACCTATGTGTGTGTGTGTGTGTGTGTGTGTGTGTGTGTGTGTGTACGTCTGCATATTTGTATTTATGTGCATAGGTGTGTATGTGCATGTACTGTATGTGTAGGCACACACACGCACGTGCGTGTGCTTAACCATGTCATACTGTATGTATCTTTATTAATCCCAGATGGGAAATCAGTGTATGTGCATCTGAACGTATGCGTGTGTGTAATTTTAATGGACGGCGTGTACAGGTTCGTCCTAACGAACGTGTGTTTGTGTGTGCGTGTGTGTGTGTGTGCGTGAGTGTATGTGTGTGTGTGTGTGTGTGTGTGTGTGCGGGAGGACCTTATCCTATCTGTTGATACAGTGCCTACTGACTTTCCAAATTAAACTCACCTCATCCAAGCCTGAGCAAATTTAACAACGAATGAACCGTAAAAGGCAGCAACGTATATGTGTGTGTGTTTGTAAATGGCGGCCGGCCCCTCGTGTTTATCCTATTAAAAAAGAGCGGACGGCGTAGCTCAATCTAACTTCCTTGTGAATAATAAGGGGGCCCGCCGGTGAATGAAGCGGACGATAATGACGGCGGGCGAGGTCCGATAACAAAAGGGAAGAGGATAGGTGCGCGGCGGCGACCTCATCGAGATTAATGACATCGCCGCGCCGATTAATTCCAGGTCAAGGACTCACGCTAGACGCTAATACTTCTCCCAAGTACCCGAAAGAAACTCTCCTCCTTCGCTTATCCACCCGCCATTCCCCTCCTCTCTCTCTCTCGTGTTTTTGTTTGTTTGAGGTCTTCGGCTTTTCATTTCTCCACGTCTCCCTCGGTCCCCCTTGCGACTGCCGCTGTCTCTTTTTTTGTCTTTTCCCGCTGAATGACGGAGAGGTACGGGTGGCACTATATCGTCGCGAAGTGACAGACGTCCTTCCCGCCTGACATTGTTTCTTAAGGAGATCTGTGTTTTGCGATTCCCTGAATCGTGCGCTGGTATTTTTAGAGAATATCAGTAGTCGAGTCTGTTTTAAATAGGCTGTGACTCGGCTGTTTCTGTGCGTCAGGACAGAACAAGTAGGCGGTTTATTGTGACTGAATCGTTCCCCCGCGGAAACACGTGTCACTTTTTGCCGCATTTATTTATTTTTGTTGTTGTGTTATTTGTCGTATTATTCGTCTGCTAGCACAGTATTATGTCTGGAGAAAATGAACTTAAGACAGGGTAGAGACGAGGAAACACAAATAAACCACTTTCAGCCATTCAGTTAGCTCGGTTCATGCCAGGACAATCGGGAGCTTAGCGACCTTCATCCGTTTCCATGGGGACCAAAAAGCCGTTTCCGTCGTGACCGGGATTACAGTTTTATCTGCTTTTGATTCCACTTTTCGGAGTCCCTCCACAAGCAGATTGTCGTTGCGGCCCCGCGGCGGTACTGTTGGCTAGCACAACGGCTAGCGTCACCGTTACATGCTACATACCTGTTAGCTATGTTTTATGAACAAACCCCAATGTGATCCCTATGCTTTGGAGTTAGCACGTACGCTAGTGTAAATGTTGCGCCTGCGGCCGCGTTAGAAACTGGCACAAAATAGTTTCTCAAAAATATAATAATCAGCTGTCAATCATTTTGAGCAGCATGAAGAGCAGAATTGATCGCTGGGGTAATATTAACAGTCTGTAAGAGTACACTAATAGTACTGCAGCCCCTTCGTAACATATTGCTGCAGATGAAGTGGCGATATTGGATATTGATTATGGATCTCTGGTAGTTTGCAAAGTGTTATTGTGTCAAAGACAGATGGGGCCCTGAGATTAAAAGCAAATAGCCGACGGCTGAGTTTCATATTCCTCCTTTTGAACATTAAAATTGAAAGTAAAACAATTTACCTGGATAAGAATTGAAAATGAACACAAAGCAGTCATGAATTAAACTGACAGAGAAAAAGAAAAACGTAATACAATGTGTGTGTGTGTGTGTGTATACACATATACATTGTTTATTATTATAAAAATAAAAATATGAATAAATATAAATGAAAATATCTACATGAATGATGTTAAATACTAGCAGTTGGGTTATGCAGGATATTGCAGGGGGGTTGTAATGTAATAAAAGCTACTCTCTATACAACAGTATAGCCGCAAGGCACCACACCACCACACATCCATCGCATGGATGAGCAGAACCGCGGTCCCTCCCCTCATGTTTTGTGTTTTGCGTATTACATAACCATCACAGAGTATGGAGGACCAGACGCCGCTGTTCTCTCGCTCGCTCCTCTCTCGCTCGCTCCTCTCTCGCTCGCTCCTCTCCTCCTCAGTGTCTCTCGACCGACTTCCCACACACACACACACACACATCTCACCCTGGGGACGGCCTTGGGGGGGGGGGGGGGTGGTGTTGGCGGGGGGGCGGGGTGGTGTCTGAGGCGTGATGAAATGACAGCATCTTGTTGTGTGTGTCTGTGTCTTCTGGTGGCGTCCCGTTCGGCTGCCCTGTTCAGGTGGCTGATATTTTTTTCTTTATGTTAACTTTATGTTAAATACCCATTCAGACAAGAGGGAGAGACACACTTTTGTTTTTTTTAATATATTTTCTAGATAATGTTTCATACTCTGCTTTCTGAAAAGCATCCCCTGGATTAGAAAGATCTGGTATTTCATTTTGGTATTTCTCTCCTTCGCTCGCTCCCTCCGTCTCTCCCCTCGTCTTTTACTTATAGCTCCCTTCTCCGTCTATACCTCCGTTTCTCTTTTCCAATCTCTCTGGCCCTCCCCTCTCCCTCTCTCCCCTCTCTCCTCACTCCTCTCTCTTGAGCCAGAAATAGCTTTGAAAGAGGGGAAAAGTTTTCCATTTAAAAAATTCTCCCCCGATCCTCCGACTCCGAGTCGGGGTGGAGAAAATACATTAAGGGGGACTTAATGTGATTTGGGTTTGAGCAGATTAGAAACGTCTTTCATGGTCACATTCCAATATGAGTTCGGCGCTAAGACCCAATATGTGTTTCTTTTGTACTTAACCTCATAATGTCAAGAGGCCCAGCAGCCTCCGCCGCCGCCATGCGCTGTTGCTGCTGCGGCGGACGGCAGAGACACATGCGTTGGGCCGGACTCTCTGCTCGTCTAAGTACATTTGTCGGTCGGATATATGGCCGCGTCGCCGCAGCAAGGGTGTCGAAAAGAACATGTGTCTGACGCGGGGTTCGAACCCTGAACCTTTCGACTGGAAACCGCACACACGCACACGCACACACACACACACACACACAAAAACACACACAGACACACACACATCACTCAGAAGCACATGCATCCACCCGTATACCGATTACAGACCTGGCACCGGGAACAATGATGACAGAACAGAACGACGGCAAAGACACCAAGGTACACACACACACACACACACACACAGTGATCACTCAAGTGATCACAGTGATCACTCAAGTGATCACTGTGTCCAATCAGAGTCGTTCGTGGCAGCCAGGAGGCGGCCAATCCCGTGCTGTTAAAAACCAAACACAGCAGGATCTCCCGGTGCCAAGTAAATGACCTCGCCGCCACCGCCGCCGCCGCCACCGCCCACAGCGCCTCCGAGGAGGGAGAAGGCAAACGCTTCAATCATTCGCTCCTCACTCCAGTAGGGATTAGGGAGGAGGGGGGGGGAAATCAATTAGAAGCTCACGTTAAGAAGTCTCCCTCCTCTCCCCTCCCCTCTCTCTCCCTCTCTCTCTCTGTCTCTCTTCGTCTCTGTCTGTAAGTTCCAGTCCAGTCCTCCTGTCATTATGTCTGGGCTGGCTGTGCTGCCTGCATCTCTACCTCTACCTGTCTCCATCCCTGAGGAGTACTGCGGTCTCCCCCCCCTCCCAGGGGGGATGTGGTCCATGCAGGTTGCGCTCACCGGGGAATACTCGGGTCGTTCCCCACGGAGGGATAGTTTTTAATTTTTATTTTTTTTTGCGAAGGCGGTCACATTTGTTGCGGTCTCACAAATCGGACTTGAGGATAATCGAGTCTGATGGCGGGCGAGCTCAGCTCCCGGGTGAACGGGGCGTTTCGCCGTCTTCCGCTTCGTATTTGGTTCGACCAATCGTGTTGCTGGAAGGCGGGGATTCGTAGGCGCGTAATCGCCGAACACAAACTTGGCCAGCAACTAGTAAACTGTAAAAAAAAAAAGTGTCTGCAAAGGTTTCAAATCACCACCACAGAAATATACTTATTATTGATGAAAGCTTCATCCACTTGCGCAAATGAGTATCCTCATAATGAAACAGGAAACAAGTCGTCTATATGTGTGCCATATATATATATATATATATATACACATATGGCATCCAGACTGGCATCGTCTTTTGACTGGATGCCATCTTCCAGTCAAAAGAGAACCTATAAATCAACTGTTGGCAGAACAGTAGCACTTGAAAAAGTCAGTACTTCAGAGTCTGTTTATAACAGCATTCATTTTAAGGGTAAATATTGATGTATATGTTCAATGGAAATATTACTGAAAGCATGTGTCCATGTGTGTGTGTGCGTGCGTGTGTGTGTGTGTGTGTGTGTGTGTGTGTGTGTCTATTGACAGAAACGCTGCCAGCTCCACAACAAGGCAGGTGCTTAACTACCAGGGGTCATGCGGGGCGTCTGAAACCTCTGAAAGTTTCCTCTCTCCTTTGCCTTCTGTCTACTTCTCACACTCTCCCTTCCTCTGTTAATATTTCCCTCCCTCCCTCCCTCCCTCCCTCCCCTCTCTCTCTCTCTCTCTCTCTCTCTCTCTTTCCCTCTCTTGGTATGCATGGGCGATCTTTTGCCTTTTATCAGAACTCTGTCCACTCTCTCTCTCGCTCTCCTCCTCCTCCCTCTCCTCTCCCTCGTTCTCCTCCTCTCCTCCCTCCATCCCCGTGGCCCTGGCCCTGGGAAGCATGCACAAGTTCTGAAGAAGACGAGTGTGTGCACAGACTGTAGGATGAAGACAGAGTCAGCCAGGCAGACAGGCCCGCTGTATACCACCTCTCTCTCTCTCTCTCTCTCTCTCTCTCTCTCTCTCTCTCTCTCTCTCTCTCTCTCTCTCTCTCTCTCCCTCCCTCTCTCTCTCCATGCTGTACCTTTTTATGTCTCACTCTCATCTGACGTGCCGTATGATGTCTGCTGTGAACTTCCCTCCTCTGTCACCCTGTAAGCCCTCTCTCTCTCTCTCTCTCTCTCTCTCTCTCTCTCTCTCTCTCTCTCTCTCTCACACACGCTCTCTCTGATTTGTATTCTCTTCTATATTGTTGATACCCCCATATGTCTCTATCATTTACCCCCCCTATCTCTCTGTCTCTGTCTCTCTCTCTCTCTCTCTGAGCGCATGTGCGAGTGAGTGGGCGGAGTGCTATGGGTGAGACGCGTGAGTGGAACAGCTCTTGGCTGAAACTTTTTTTCTATCTTTATCTGCTGTGTTTTGCTGTTTATTTGGGACTGTTTATTCATTTACATTTATCTACCTAGTTTGTAGACTACGGGAGTTATTGTGACTCTTGGCCCTCCGTTTGTTTGTTTCGCGGAGGTGCGCTGCGCAGAGGAACAATGGATAGTTTTGAGCAATTAACGAGAGAACACGGCGTTAGAGTGGAGACGCTGTATGGTGTTGAGGATTGTAGTTTGCTTGTTGGGGAAATTGTGGGGCATAGCCATGTAGTGTCTGCCTCAAGAATGAATAAAGCTGTTGTTTTATTCCTGAGTTCGGTTGAAAAAGCTTGTGAAGTTATTCAGAGTGGCATTGTAATCAGGGGATCATTAACACCGGTTCTCCCTCTGGCCGGTCCCTCGCGGAAAGTAATCTTGTCAAATGTCCCCCCCCCTTCCTTAGTGATGAACAAATTGCAATCAAGTTATCACACTACGGAAAGCTGGTATCTCCGATAAAAAAGATCCCGGTCGGTTGCAAGTCACCTTTGCTAAAACACTTGATGTCTTTTAGAAGACAGGTCTACGTTATATTAAAACAGGGGTACTCTGAGCTTCAGACACAGTTGAAATTTAATGTGGGTGGTTTCGACTACCTTGTGTATGCAACCTCGAACACGAGCATAAAATGCTTTGGGTGTGGAAGTGTTGGGCACTTGGTGCGTGACTGCCCAAAGCAGAAGCGCGATGGCGCAGGTCAGGCAGGACCTGGTGCTGCGCAGGGAGAGGGGGCCGCAGCGGTGTCTGCGGGGCGCACGGATGGGACTCCCACTTCGCAGGCTGATGCGGCCGATCCCTCTGACGCTGAGCCGCCCGTGGTTGCGGCTGGTCTCCCTGTGGCTGACCTCCCCGCGGCTGCGGCTGGTCCCCCTGTGGCTGACCCCCCGGTGGTTGCCCCCCCCCCTGGCTGGCTCTTCGCACGGGTTTGCCTCTCCTGCCGCTGCTTCTTCAGCGAGCGGCTCCCCTGCGGGGCACGCGGCGGAGCCGGGTCCGGCTGCCGCCGGGGCTGAACTGGGCGCGGGGGGTGCCAGGGTGGAGGGGGCTGTTTTGGCAGAGAATATAGGGTGTGGTGCTGTGGCTGATTCGGGGTCGGCGGGATGCGCGGTGGCTGGGCTTGTCTCGCTTGGGCCAGATGCGGAGTCCTGCGGTCGGGCAGCACGCGCGGAGACAGAGCGGCATGATTTAATATCAGACATCGTCACTGACATGGAGACGGATTTCAAAGTGCCAAGATATAAGAGAAAATCTCTGCAAAAAGCAGGCAGTGCAATCAAATTAAAAAAGAGAGAAAGTGACTCTGACGTCACTGATGGTGAGGAGGTCTCCTCAGACTCTAGCTGGTCTGAGTGCTCGCAGACTGATATATTAAGGGTTGTTTATACGGCTGACCAAATGAAACAGTTTCTTATAAATACAAAAGGGCAGAGGGACGTTCTTGTTGCTAATTTTTTCCCCGACCTACAGCAATTTGTCAAAGACGCAAATTGTTGGTTAAGAGAGGGTGCTATCCCCAAGCCAGATTCTTTCCGGCTGCGTAAAAAAGTAAGTGAGATTCGGAAGGCTCTGCGTCCCAAAGCAGCGCCAAATGAGCACTCAGTTGTCAATGACGTTAATTAATCTTAACATTAACAATACAAAATGAAGAACTTGAATGTTATTACCCTTAACTTAAATGGTGCGAGGGACACAAAAAAGAGAATGTTGCTCTTTGAGCTCATGAAAGTGAAACGCATAGATGTGGCTTTTGTACAAGAAACACATAGTGATGGAAACAATGAGATCGATTGGAGAAAAGAGTGGGAAGGTCTATCTGTATTAAGTCACAAGTCAACAACGAGCGGGGGCGTGGCTGTTCTTTTCTCTAAGTCCTTTACGCCACTTCACTATGAAGCGGTTGATATTGTCAAAGGGCGGTGTCTGAAGGTTGTAGCGAACTTTGAAAACCTCTCTATAGTTTTTCTGAATGTATATGCGCCTACAGTTGGTATGGAAAGGGTTCTCCTTCTAAACACAATTAGTGACATTTTAAAGAGTTTAAAGGCCGATGACCTCCTTTTTTTTGCTGGTGACTTTAACTGCACTGAAAATGATGCTTTAGATAGAAATCATTTAGAGCCGCATTCTGCCTCTCAAAAGGCACTTGTACAAGTAATTGAAGCACATGACCTTTGTGATGTTTGGAGGAATCTCCATCAAAACACGAGACAGTATACATGGACTCACAGTAGGGAAAATCATTTATCACTTGCAAGGCTAGATAGGATTTACGTTTTTAAACATCAGGTAAGCTCTTTGAAATCGTGCAAAATCTTCCCAGTCAGCTTCTCAGACCACAGTGCTGTACTGTGCTGTGTAACAATAGCACCTATTAAGCCCAGTAGTGCCTATTGGCACTTCAATGCAATGTTGTTAGATGACAAACATTTTGTGGAAATATTCACTTTTTTTTGGGAGAAATTTAGAGAACAAAAAACATCCTATTCCTCACTGCAATTGTGGTGGGATTGTGGGAAAATACAAATTAAATTACTCTGTCAACAGTACACGCAAAATGTTACAAGGGGAATAGCCCAGTCCATGAAAACGTTGGAAAAGGAAATTCTTAACCTACAAGAACTGGCTTCATCATCTAAAAGTGAGGAACATATTAGTGCTCTCAAGTTAAAAAAAGGTTTACTTTCGGACCTGCTGGATACCAAGGCCCAAGGGGCTCTAGTACGTTCCAAGTTCCAAGTTGCAACACAAATGGATGCACCCTCTAAGTTCTTTTTTAATTTAGAAAGAAAAAATGGACAAGGCAGACTCATCCACTGTCTGCTTTCAGATACTGGCCAAGAGCTAACCGAGCCTGCTGATATCCGTAAGCGGGCTATTGACTTCTATGCTGAACTTTTTAAATGTGAGCTCACTGACAAAGATGCAATAGCCAGTGATTATTATAATGGCTTACCAAAGTTAGATGATGAGTCTGCCGCAGGACTGGATACCCCCTTGTCTATGGATGAGCTGCAGGCCGCACTTATGAGCATGGAAAATGGGAAATCACCAGGAATTGATGGACTATCAGTTGAGTTTTATAAGGCCTTGTGGTCTGTAATTGGGCTGGATTTTGTAATGGTTATGAGAGATAGTTTTAAAAAAGGGTTACTACCTTTAAGTTGCAGGAGAGCCGCCATTACCCTGCTTCCGAAGAAGGGGGATCTACGTAATATATCAAATTGGCGCCCTGTCTCACTGTTGTGTGTTGATTTCAAAATGGTTTCAAAGGCCCTGGCCACAAGAATGCGGGGGGTGATTGGGAGAGTGGTTCATGTTGACCAGACCTATTGCATACCAGAGAGATCCATCTTGGACAACGTAACACTGATTAGAGATGTTTTGGGTTTGGCTCGCCTTACTGATATCAAAGCTGGTCTAATCTCTTTAGACCAGCAAAAAGCTTTTGATAGGGTCGAACACTCATATCTATGGCATACACTAGAAGCTTTTGGCTTTAACCCTGGGTTCACTGCCATGATCAAGACAATGTACAGAGAGATTGAAAGTGTAATTAAGGTCAATGGTGGCTTGAGTGCTCCTTTTAAGGTAGGTAGAGGAGTGAGACAAGGGTGTGCCATGTCAGGGATGCTGTACTCCCTGGCTATAGAACCATTGCTACACAAACTGAGGACAGAGTTGGATGGTTTAACGCTTCCTAACTGTATTAACCATTTGTGCCTATCTGCTTATGCCGATGATTTGATTGTATTTGTTGCCAGTGATGTTGATATCAACAAACTTGAATGTATTG
>JAOPHQ010005747.1:55000-117426 GCA_030340625.1 Merluccius polli | reverse complement strand
TAAATATGTTATTTTTTCTCTTGGCCTGTAGGTCACTGAGTGGATTGACGTCTCACACCCCTGCTGTGGCGCAGGCTAAATATCAGCCGAAAAACAATACAGATGAGACAACAGGGTCATGGTTCAGACCCAATGCGGCGAATCAGCTTCTTGAAAAATGGAATTCATCGAATCACATGTGAGGAGGCATGTCATTACCTTATTCTCCTGCTGGCTAACTGGGATCCAATATTTAGACACCACTGGTTGGTATTTAAGCCCTTCAACACAGAGGCTTAAGGTGGAAAGGGAAATGTGAGGAAAACTGTGGCACTCCACAAAAGAATCTCACCATGTCCTACCTTGCTTGTGCGCGTGGAAAAGTGAAAGACTACAGAGTGAGTCAAGATGTGGGCAAATTTCTCACAACCGGGTTAAAAATGAAACTTCGAAAGAACTTGAAAAGGCTTCAGAACTGACGTGAAATGCATTAAAAACGCTACCTCCCACAGAGCTGGCATTTGAAACTTCAACCTGCTTGTAGAGTAAAACTCTCAAACCTATTACAAGGTTTGTCTCCGACTTTCGCAATAATAACGGACCTGGGCTAGAAGATACATAACATATATTCTGAGCCATGCGTAGCGTACTGTTTGGATAGGTGTTGGGACGCCAAGTTTAAGTTGGACAAAATACAGTTTTGGAACAGTGGCGGCTGCTGGTTTTTCAAAGAGGGGAAGCTCATTTTTGGCCTACATCAAAAAAGTTGTCAATTTATTTATACCAATATATATATATATATAGCAATTTCGCCAAGCAAATATCAAGAAATGGGCTGCAGTTTGTCGTAAGACCTCACTTGCAAAATCCGCGATGGGACTGAGCTCCTGGTTGGTCAAGCGACAATGTATTTGTCAAAATAGCTGTCAATCAAAACGTGATTCAGCCTTTCGACTGATCCTCCAATCATCATGCGGAAGCCCAGCGTCCAGGCTAGCCTAGGCCAGCCCACTGCTCCATCCACCCCCAGAGACGCTGAGCGTCCGGGGGCGGGACAAATGTTGGCATTTATCCAATGACCGTCGAGTTTTGAGGCAATGAAAAAAACGGTTCCATGCAGTCTCATTCAAGTGAATGGACGCTCGGCTTCTACGGTCAAATACATTGACATTACGGGAAGTTATGAGAAGTTAACAAAATCGAGTCAGTCGACTTGGATAAGATTCTGATCGAACTCGTCTTCGACATGAACGTATTCTAACGCATTTGTAGTCAATTAAATGTTAATACAACAGTACATATTTGACAATTAAATTTTTGACATTTTAGGGGAAGCTGAGCTTCCCTTGCAGTCTTAGAGAAATCGCCTCTGTTTTGGAAGTCACGTCTGTATGGATGTTACACAACCATAATGTACTATTGGACTATCTAACTGCAGACAAACACAAACTCACAAACTCAATCTAGCCAGCCGTGAAACTTGTGGTTACCACGTCTGTACCGGCACAACAACAAGCCCAGCTATTGGAAGGATGCCATGTCTACGGCATGAATCATGTCCAGAGCACAGCGCCTGACTGATCAATAACAGACAATGATTGTGAAAGCTTGTTCCCATCAGCCTTGTCCATCAGTCAAAGCCACCTTGTCCATCAGTCAAATGTCTATCTAACCCATGAATTATATTTCACATCCAGTTTGCTTAATAAACAACCAGACATCTAAAGCACAACAGCTAAAATGTGTGTTACAAATATTAAGTTCAAGTGGTATAAGCCACTCCAAACCTGATGTTAAACCATGTTTAGGGTTTCGGGGACCGAAAGCATAATTTTCCTCCTGTTTTAGTTAGATTGACTCACCAAAAAAAAAAGAAAAGGCTCAAGAAACACATTTTAACTTTTTATCGTGTATTATCACAGAGCCAGCATTCCTGTAGCTGCTCAGAACAAAACGTCCCCTTGCAGAAGCCAAAGCCAGTGGATTTTACTTGATGAACCCCCTGGCCCTTGTGATAAATAGTGTGCCTGATGGTTGCTACATGAAGGCTTAATGAAGAACAGCCCGCAGTAGGGCTTGTACATCGCAATGTCACATCGCAACAACCACCTCCATTTTGGAAGCATAGCAGCATTGTAATGTTAGTTATTTTGCTGGTAGTGTTTTTTGATCATTGTTTATTAATTATTCGTGAAACTATTTGTGTATGAAACTGCCACAGTGTTTCTCATGCAAGACGTGGCAAAACAACGTTTTCATTAGCCTAGGTTACGGTATATTTACATTGATTTATGATTTTACAGTACTACAACTCTCTTGAGGCCTGTCTCAATATGGTAGAGTACCGCCAACAAAAAATCCCATGATGCATTCGCTGAACAAGCCCTGTACACAGCACCAGGACGCCCAGTGCCTCCCAATGTTGACAGAGAGTGGGAGAGGGAAAGGAAAGCAGAGACATACAGAGAGAGAGGCTGAGATAGAGAGACAAAGAGAGACCTCATCCTCCAGTGGTCCTGGAGCTTAGTGCTCCTTTCTCAACCGGATGTTTACGTGTGCAGACTACGCATGTGTATCTGCGTGGGGCACTAAGTGACACTTTTACATACTTGGAGTGCTTGGGTTTCCGTTGATAAAGTCCGACTTGCACAAGAAGTTGATTTAGTCTTTGGAGGACATGCCACTCCAAAACGCTACCAGTAGTTGAGAAATTGCTGGAGGTCTTTAGAGAAATCTCCATACATGTTATCAAGGATATTCATGGTTGGAAAGTGTCCTTTCTGACTTGGTGATGAGATTACAAAATATGTTTATTTTAGAGGAAATTAGATAAAAAAAGTCAATTTCCAGGTTATGTGTTTCTATTGGACTGAGCATTTCACTGTAATGCCCAGTCTACCCAATCATGAGGCTTTGCAAACCAAACGGTATTCTTTGGCTTTGGGTGGAGCCGCTGCTATTTTCAAACTCAAAAGTAAACAGGACAACCAACTGTGTGTTTTGCGCATCTATTTCAGTTTCAATAGGGATCACATATTATCTCATCATGTTATTATGGCACAAAGCCCCTCCCTGCTAGTGTAAAATACATAATTTGAACGAAAGCTTTGGCGGCAGCTCGATATCGTCACAACCACATATCTTAATTACACAGCGAGTTGTGCGATCTGATTACAGGCCTATGTCTTTGGTCACAGCTTCAGAGGGTTACCTCAGAGGTTCATTTTTTAAAAACTTTTATGGGAGATAGAACTAGGCAAAGAAGGCTTCTCTATCTCGCATTGTCTGTTTATTTTAGTGTAAGGGGATGCATGCTCTTGCTAATAAGTGGTTTCAAGGGCAATTTTTGAATCCCACATGCACACGTGGGTGGATAGCGCAAAGACTTCTGCAAATCAGTGGCAAACTGAGGAAAGCAGCACTCTGCAGCCAATGGAAATGGAAGGAAAAGTGATACTCTGACGACAGCGAGGATGAAAACCACTAAGACGACTGGAGCAGAGGCTCTGGGCTCTGGCTAATGTCAGAGATAGAGAGTGTGGCTTCCGTATACACGGGGAGCAAGTAGTCCTCGCTCACTTTAGCGGCAGACCCAACTGCAGGCAAAGCATTCGACTGGGTCGCATGACTGATAGGAGAAGTAAAGAAAATAGCTGACTCACGAAAAAGAAACGACCACGAGAAATCCCATAAACGATACTTGGCATAAAATCCGCACCACTTCCATGGCTCACTTTGTTCCTCTGGACATGGGGCTGCCGCCGAATGGCCGTGTCTTTTCTTTTGTTTAGGCTGATGCTTTAGACTGCAACTTTGCTTATGTTACCCATCGCTGTTTACACCAGCAACAGCGGCTAGTCATCGCTGAGAACCTTGTCGGCGCGTGCAGCACATACGAGGCATTCTGTACAACCGATAAGCTGCACCTCTCTCTTTACATCCCAAGGTCACAACTCTGTCTTCCTGCGTTTGTTACAAGGCAATCCGTTGTCGGGAGATTATAATGGTTTGTAAGTGTTTGTGTAACAAAAACAGAAAACCATGATCGGCAAACATATGTCTGTAGATTATAAAGGTGGTAAAAGAACCCGTCCTTTTGTACCATACACATACGATCCTTAACGTAATAAGCTTGCGTCTCCATGCAAGAAATGCACACAAAATAAAAACAAGGGTTGGGCAAAAAGTGAGTGAGTATGAATCACATGAGAAAGACTTGGTGGGTTAAAGTTGCAAAGGCTTTAGTGGGCACTGCTGTACTGCTGTGTTAAATAACAATAGAGTATTGTATTTTCAACATGGCCACACACACAGACAGACACACACACACACACACACACACAGACAGAGACACAGACAATAATACAAAATGCACACTGTAGTTCAAGTCTTTTCTAATGCTATACACTAGCATCCCTGTGGGACATGCATGTTTATATGGTGTATTATTAACGGTATTAAAAGTATTGACCGGTGAGACACAATACAAATTTGACAACCTCTATCACTGTGTGTTTCTCCCTCTCAGCGAAGCAGCCCAAAAATGCGGGTAGTTAAGATAAGCAGGCCGGGACAAGCTCCCTACTGTATACCGAGCCAAGCCGTCTGTCATCAGAGGCAAACACACAGTCAACACCCAACCCCAGATATGAAGACTACTGAGGGAAAAGTTAAGTTTAACACTTTGTGTAGTGCTTTTGTACCAGTTAAAACACAACACAGTCAGCTAATATCAGACCACAGCCTTCACCTTTAAAATACCTATTCTGAAGAGCTCATTTCAGATGACGTGGCTTGTGTGACAGTCGGTGGTGGGCCGGTCAGATTCACAGTAATGACAGTTATCAAATGATTTTGTATTTTTTCTCGTTTTAAACATAGTCACAATGCAACACCGTTGACAGACAGCGATCATTACAAGCCGTGAAACCAATGTTTACTCCGTTGTCGTCAGTCTGCTTCCTAGACTTGTGTTTCATCAGCAGCACTCTGCCTGTACATAACTCCACGCAAAGGACAATTAAACACACACACACACACACACGCACGCACGCACACGCACACACACACACACACACACACACACACACAGTAAAAGAACCCAGAGTAGTGCCACAAACTATTCCTGGTGATTACCTCAGTCAACACACACCTGTTATTTGGGGGGGGATACTGGTGTGTGATGATGGTGGTGTGGAAATTGAGGTGGTGGAGGTGTTATTGGTGCATGATAATCACCAAAATAAGATGACATACAAGTTCTGATAACACAGAAGGCCATCTCTAGACTGCTCTTTATTTGTTCAGCTAAAGCACCGCATTCATCACGGCCATCTCCGCGATAAATTCAAGGGCCCATTTTGTTTGACGTGAGCGAGGTCTCAGCCAGGTCTCGGTGACATATTATTCCTACCGTTTTATTTTTGTTTTGGTAATCGACTACTGAAAGGAAAGCCCTCATAAAACCATGCATGTTGATGGAGAAACAGGAGAAGCTTATTTACAGCAACAGCTTGGGTATTTATCCAAGGATTTCTCCGTCCTCAACACACCAGTGTTTCAAACAGCTGAGTATAAACAGATACAGACACACTCTGAACAGCCATGTGTAACATACACGAAGATACGGGGTGCTAAAAGTAAAGACCGACTGCAAGAGATTTTGTAGTGTCATGCCCGGCACAGTTGTATCACTGTATCATACATCAATGGAGTATTGTATTTTCAAGATGCACACGCAAACACACCCACCCACCCACCCACACACACACCAAAACAGTGAGAAAGTGAGAAACACAAAAAAGCTACAAAGTTCTTCACAGCCATGAATACTTTTAAAGCGGATACTTTTAAATCAGTCTCCGCCGGTAAAACAAACAGCAGAAAAACTACATCTCCCATCTGGATCAAACTCCTCAGTACACAACCCGGCCCAGGAGCTCTGCTCTTGTTTGCTGTCTTAGCGTCTCGTCCTGCTTCAGAAGCCTAGAGTCCACACACCACACAGGCCACAACAGTAAGCAGGCACGCTGCGTTTAAACAGCTGTGGCAATAAAGGAGAAAAAGATTCAGAGACAGACTCAACACGGCCCATTGTTGTGTTTCCAGAAGGGAACGGATGGGAATCCAAGAGGCCAGAGCCGACCCTAACCGGTGTATTTAACCAACTGATACGGTGAAAGACATATACAATATATAGGCCTACATATGCAGAGAGAGAGAGAGAGAGAGAGAGAGAGAGAGAGAGAGAGAAAGACAAAGACAAAGACAGAGAGCGACACAGACGCAGAGTTTGAGTGAGAGACAGAGCAAGAGCGAAAACGGGAGAGGATAAAAAAAGAAGAAAGAGAGTGATGTTCAATCATAGCAATTATAGTTCTACCGGGAAACACCTGCAAGGTGGTTGTATTTTTTTAAGTAGTACCACTTTTATAACTGTAAATGTGGTTTAAGGTGTGGCCGTGAAACCAGACTACCTGATCTCAGGTAATCATCAGAAGGGTTCTCAGGCCTATGTGTGCAACGGTCAAGTTCAGTCTCGCCTAGCCTCCACAGGCGTGTTATTTACCTCCAGGGGGTGTTGGAAGCGGGAACTGAAAGTTGCAAAGGTCTGACACATGAAAATGTCAAAGAACTTCCTGTGGGAATCTTTTATATTTTGATCCGCTGTAAGCATATTTTCCTTTTGGTATCGCAATGTTGGAATAAAAATCAAGGAAATGGCTCACATTTCTAAATAAATCAACCTGACCTTTTGCATGTTTAAATGGTTGTGGTGCAATGTATTTTTCGTTTGCAATTATTGTTAAATGACAAGGCCTATGAGCCCGACCGACCAGTCTGCCAGGAATTGGCACACAACACACGCGCTAATTGCTTCATGTTCGACTTACACCACGTTAAAGACGAATATACACCACAACTAACAAATCAGTATTAGCACTCAACTCTCTTCCGTAGCGTTGCCTTTCGTGACAGATTTTTTGCCATCCCAATTAGCATCGCAGCCAAGATCTCCTGGGCAAAGAGCAGGAGGGAAGTCGGACCTGCACACACTTGCATGACAGCGAACGTGACATTTAGAAGGGAATTAGCTGCGTTTCGACACGTTATATACAGCGCTACAGCCATCAGCTGGAGCCATAATCCATCACAACCGTCTATTGCTGGAAGGCTTCAGACAGACTGTACATCTTTTCGCTGTTGTGAGTCAAAGGTCTATCTTCACCTCCCAACACCCACACACACACTCCAACATGATGGAAGTCATTAATATTTGAATGAAGCCTGGCCTGGCACCAACACAAATCAACACGCACACTTCCAAACACAAACACACAAACACACACGGCAGAGGGTTGCGTGGCTGTCTCAGTGTGCAAAAGTCTGGGAAATACAGCTGTTCTATTTCGGGGCTTTTTGTGCAACCACTGAGCTCTGATTGACATCACCATGTAGATCCAGCTGCAGTGTGCTGTGGAGATGTGTCATTGTGTGTGTGTGTGTGGGGGGGGGGGGAGTAATGTCAGGGGGGGGGGGGGGGGGGGGGCGGGAGTAATGTCAGGGGGGGGGGGGGGGGGGGGGGGGGGAGACAGAAACAACAGTGAACAGAGCATGCGACCTCTGCATGCATGCCTTGACTGAGAAAAGCCCTCCTAGGACTAAACATGTTGGTTTCAAACAAAGCACTGAAACAGACAGATACCGGATAGCTGTTGCTCCTTGTTTAGAATGTAGTTTCCCATTGGACATTCAGTCCACTTCCCAGCCACATGGATACAGACATAAACAAAAAGCAACTACTCAGAGTTGGGTGTAGAAGCAGTGATTCAATACATTTCCATAGTGGGTGTAGCGACAACGCCGTTACTGTGACTTTCCATTGCTCACATAGGGAACAACTATGTGGAGCAGAATTTGGGGGTGGTGGAGAGTCTTGCACCTCAAAAGGTCAAGAAACTAGCAAGAAAGAAGTAGGGCTTATTGTGAGACATTTCTTTGTGTTGGGGCAATCAGGGCACTGAGTGGACTGGCTGAAGTCAAACATCCAAAATATACAAAATCCATTCCGAGGGACTCGGAACCAGAATTTCAAGAACTCATTTTGTTTCTCTGGTGTGTTTATGTAACGTTGTAATGCATTTCGACAGCTTTCAGACTGTGAAATGCGCTCTTCCCTGCAGGAATTACAGCAGGAAAGAAAAATTCAAAATCAATGCTGCTTTCTGCAAATATTTTTCACGCTTGAAAAGAATTAGAGAATTATGGATATTTACAATCTCAAAAAAGGAAGAGCTGTTATTCATCCTACACTATAAATTTCCAGCCCACTAGTTGTGGGCAAGACAAACCCCTGTAACTAGTGTAGCACAAAACATTCTAGACCAGTTTAAAAAGAGCCTTATGTCGTCACCACGTATGTGCACGCCACACACAGGCACGCACCCACACGTAGAAGAATAGAATAGTCTTTATTGTCATTATACGAGTTGTACAACAAAATTTGAGGGCACAGGACAGATAAGAACCACAGCTGGGTGTGGAGTGTTACTCCACTGTGTCCAGCGCGTCCGGCTTCCTGCTGTGTCCTCCCCTTCAACTCAGGGCAACCCGATCCTGGACAACCTGGAGTTCAAGTAGCTGCTAAAGGCATCATCCCAGACTGTGGCCCTTAACGGCAAAATAAACAAGGGGCACGCAATAAACAAGGGGCCTAAAAGTAACAAAACCAACCGGAACTCAACAAAGCCTTTAAAACAAGTCGGCCTGCAAGAGTCGCTCTTTGAATGAGCGGCCCTTTGGTGTGTTAACAATGGCAAACATTTCACTTGGAATATAAACTGTGGCTTGAGAGCGGCAATAACTTTTACTGCAGTTTTCAGCTGCAATTAAGCGGAGGCCCACTGTTAAGAGGCCCACAATTAAGCCAACTCGGCCCACTGTGAATTGGTTAAGAGAGGAGCTCTGGCACACCGCTGGCCAGCTGTCTTTCTGTAAGCTGGGATCTGTTTGCCTTGTACATGCTAATGCCAAGGCTCAAGCGGGCATTATAGTCACCATGATGATGCGCCGTCCTTAAAAGTCGTGTGGACACACAGTTTGCGCACTCTCTGGGCAGAATGTCAGTGTGAAAATGTCAGTGGTGTGCGACACGCCACAAATCGCCGTATGAACCCGTGCGCGAGGGTCGTGATGACGTCACATTTGGTTTGCAGCGGCTCGCGTAGTTCATGCACGGCGACTATAAATGAGGTTTAAAGACCCGCCGATGCAGGACGCAGAAATCTGCGAAGAGCCAGCCAACTGCTTCTCTTGAATTCCATTTACCGGTCACTGCGCGCTTTGCTATCCCTTCATCTGTGTAGGCACACTACAGCGCTTTGCTTTTCTCATAGACCTGACAAAATGTGTTGATTGTAAACATGCCCATTTCAGATCAAACATGTTCGAAGATAATGACCAGACAGGGTTTAAGAGAAAATTACAATTTAGGAAGACACAGAGAAAAGATATATCAGCAACGTGGTGAGCACGTGTAACCTGCTGGTTTCCTCTTTATAATACCAGCTGTGCCTTTAAGCACTTCACCAGTAAGACATTGACAGGAGTCCAGTTTGCCAGACACCAACTACAGTTAGTGCGATGGAGCATGACCAATCGCGGTTCTGCTCAATGCCATTTAACACAACACCAGGAACGAGTGACGACGAGGCGGCCTTCTCTTTCTTTGAGGGACATGTGTACAGAAGATTGATTCTTTACAACGTGGTTTATAGAGGCCGCTCTGTGGTCATAATTAACTAATTAGGAGAAGTGAAGGGAGGAAGGTGGTGGAGGAGTACCGCTCGGTGTCATTAAGGACTCATTACCGGGACAGCCATGCTGAGAAGGGAAAGAAAGCCGAAAAGGAGGGAACTGGAGTGTTAACATTTAATGACTGCCTATGGAGCACCACCAGCTTAGTAACAAGCAGCCCTTCTGTTACAGGAGCGTTCGGCAGGCCCAGGCAGCATCACTTTATGTTCGGCACCAGAAGCGGCCATCGGCTCTGTATAGACAAACGGAGCCAGGCATTGTGTGAGAGGAGCAAGCCAAAGCTGGCCCCAACTATTACAAAGCGTTCTCTGTGGTTTGTGAGGCACGTCCATTGGCTTGGGGATGAGGCACGTCCCCCCCCCCCTCCCTCACCCAAAACACACAGATACTCTGCAGAAATGGCCCCAGAACGCACTGGGGAATGGACCCGATGTTCTGGCAATGTAACGGGCCTGGCTGTTTGGTATGGTTGAGCAGATACACCAAGCCAAAACAGCCTGTGAAAAACAAAGCCTTGGACCGGACTGTAGGGAGGCCAACTGAAACAGTGACAGCTTAGAAGGGAAAGATGGTTTCTTAGTGCACTTCATCACATGCATCCTTCATTATAGGGCTGAACGATTAATCGAATTTAAATTATACAAATTATACCATGGCCCGGGTGAATACTCGATTCTGATTGGCTGGGGAGGTGTGCATTATTTTTTCGATAACATGCACAGCCATGACGCAAGCAGCCTCATCACCGGTCTAAAAATGAATGCACTGTCAACTTCGACCGGACTCGGGGGGACTACGTTTAAAAAGGTTCCCCCGTTGCCATGTTGTTACTAAGATCGTCTCTATGTACTGGAGTAATAAGGTAACGTTGCCATGTCGTTACTAAGATTGTCTCTTTTTACTGGAGTAATAAGTTAATCCGCATTCCATATGAATCTCATGTTATTGACATTAGGCATTTGTCAGACCCATATATTTCAAATATATACAAAATATGACTCAACACCCTTATATTGATGAAATGCAGTCAGACTCTGGTTCCGCTGTACGGTTCCTGTACAGCTTGACCACATCTGTGGTAGGAGCAGGAAACGCTGCTGTTTGCAAAAAAACTGGAGGTTTCCGTTTCATATCAATCTGAATTTACAAGGAACAGAGTTTCTATATATGACATTAGAGGAAACAAAGTAAAGTTTCTTCCTTTCCCTTGCGGAGCGGTTCTTAGCCCCCGCGTTGTGCATTATTTTTCGATACATGTACACCTTGTTGTGGATTATCCCTTACATAATACATACAATGAATAATAATAATAATAATTATTATTATTATTATTATTATTATTATTATTATTATACTAATTAGTATTATAATAATAATAATTATTATAATTATTATTAAAGCTGCAAGCAGCGTTTATTGGGGGCCAAGCCTAATGCAGACCATTACAGCCCTCTTTGTTTTTATAGGGTTGATAACGATGGAATTACCTCAGCTTCTGTCCGGTGATAAGCATACAAAGTTTCATGACCGTAAGTGAAAGCGGTCAGGAATAACGCTTGTTCAAAGTTCTGGTTTTTAATCAATCGCTGTAGCACCCCCTATGGTCAGATCTGGATGAACTTTGGAACTTTGGACTTTTGCTTAAGGAGCCAAACCCCACCGTTTGGCTCCTTAAATCTGATTGGAACAATTTGGGCCTCTGGCAGCCATACTGTTTAGTCCAATAGCTTCATCTTACTAGCTTCATCTTGCAATTAGAACCTTCTCCCCCAAATGTCCCAAAACTGGTTGCGTTTAAATCGGTCATTTAGGGCCAGGAACTGTGGTCATCTTTGTCACAAGCCACGCCCATTGTGATGCCACGCCCCTATTGACAAAAACTTGATGTCATTTTGTTCAGACTTTTGTCCTGAACAACCTTTATATTGGACTCATCAGAGTCCATCTTGATGTCGATATAAGCGATTATGTATAAATGCCTTTTTAAACCACGCCCTTTCCGTTTTCATTGGCTCCTAGTGCCTTTGTTTTTTACTGGGCAGACTTCCTTTATAATTAAATGAAAGATATTGGTCAGCAGATGGTATGTACCAAAGGATGTGCACCTACGTCTAAAAACCTAGGATCCTTAGGGATTTGAGTGTTTTTCACAAAATTCAAAATGGCAGAAAATGTTCCAGGCTGAAGCTATGGGTCGTTGAGGCAAATGTGTTCATCATCAGGTGATACATATGTTTACAAAGTAAATAAAGATATGGTATCCATATCAATTCATGCATCAATTTGTCTAATTTCATCATAACACGACTCACATAAGAAGAAAATCTAAGGGTTAGACAAAGTGCTCTGTATGCTGTCGTTTTCAATGTATCTCCAAAAGAAGCTTTGCAAGGCCAACAGGACAAGAGGTGACAACTTTGAGCTGAATCAAGTCAAACCCCAGCCCTTCATCAGAGTTACAGTCTCAACATGGCTTACGAGCCCAGATTTAAAAGAATACGCTCTTAGACAGGCGTCGAGAAAACTTGGCAACAAACCCTGAAGGGAAAAGGAAGAAAATTTGAGAAGAATCCTCCTATCATGGCTAGGCCTGCAATGAGTGCTGTGTGGGCATATTGTAGCAATAAAAACAGCAATTAAGTAAAACTACCAACTTTCAGAAAAGATCAGACGATACAAATCATTCCAGTGAGTGCAAGCAGACATGCCCAGGACATGTTTGCATTAGAATTTGAATAAGGTGAACACATGATTATAACATAGAAGGTGCAGCAGATATTATGTGCTTCTAGCATTACTTTGTTTTAACTCCCCGTAAGAAACACTGTAACTGGCATAAATCAACTTGAGTGATCAAAGAAAAGACAACCCCCATAGCTCAACGACTCAAAACATTTCATGAGATGAAAGACCATCGCTCTCTTTCTTCCCTTTTGAGCTCAACCAGACTGCATCGTCCCATACCAGACAGAGGTCAGCCTCAAGAAAAGGACCGATGGCGGTCTCCTACCTGCACAGAGGACCCCCTTGTGCCGGGCGCACGAGAAGTCGTCGCACTCGCAGAAGCTGCCGTACACCTTGCCGAACTCCGACTCGTTGCACAGGCACTGGTTGCAGCTGCATTCCCCTCGCCCGCTGCACACCTGCTTTCCCTCCGCCTCCCGGCAGGCGCCGAAGTGCCGGCCGCCCGATTCGCCCTCCTGACACTCGCAATGGGAGCCCAGGTAGCCCACTTCGCAGTCGCACTTTCCGCAGGTGAAGGTACCTGGTCCAGAGAAAGTCCAGCTCGGTCAATAGAACACACACCGTTCAAATGTTGGGTTCATGTTGGGTCATTATAAAATGGATACTTTTTTAATTAATACTTTAACCGACTATGAAAATAATCGCCAGTTGCAGACCTAAACATGGTCGACAGTTGCGCTGCAGTGGTCTTACCCATGGAGCTGCAGATGCGACTGTTAGTCTGTGCTGCCTTGGTGCAGCCGCAGTCACAGCTGTAGTCCACGGCCACCTCCAGGCGATCCTTGAAGCCCACCGGTTTGATGGTGAAACTCTGGCTCACCCCACGTGGGGGGCAGCTCCTCGCCTCCACGTTCACATCGAAGGACACCTGCAGAGACATGCCAATAGCATACTACGTTAGTAAAAAAAACTTTCACAATTCACTTTTTTTTTTATGGACTTTGTCCATAATTTAACTCCTACGCCTGTGGTTAACAGCAAGCTTGGGGCGATGGGGAAAACATGGGTGGTGAACTCTATGTAACCCCCCCCCCCCACACACACACACACCCTCTGTGTGTCCTGAACTAACCTCGGGGGTGGAGGGGGGGAATATGGTTTGATGTGGCTTGTTAGCATAAACAGCGCAGTTCATCAAGATAAAACACGATCTACACCCATCTAATTAATCTGCGGAAGGAACTGGTAAGTTGATCTTGAGAAATCCCGGTCCTGCCGGTTTTCACCCGTACCAACATGAGCCGAGCCTTTGAGGATACGCTCCACTACGTGTTCAACAGTAATCACCAATCTCCAACACTCTCCATCTGACAGCCCAGTGGGGGGGTTGCAATGTTCAACTACACTTCGTTTCACCTAAAAAAAAAAAAAAATCTGGTTGAAAGACATGAAAAGTATTCATTGCTAGAACGTGAGCGTATAGACGATGGGATGAAGACAATAACAGTTATGCAATACATTTGGTGTACATAAGGCTATGGTAAAAAACGCTTTAAGGAGATTTGGAGAAGTTTAATTAGATCTCGGTCCACCTGGCCGGTGGAAGGCAAACACAGGGTTGCGACAGGGGAGACGACACTCTGCGCTTTGAAGCTCCCGCTAGCGGTTCTAGGTCTTGAGAAAGGCAATGTTTGCGACTCCAAACCAAAACAAATATTAGGCCTTCGCAGCCACTGTGGGATCTGTTGATATTGGCTACAGTGAGTGTGCATATGGCGCTACATCTTAAGGGGGATGGGGGGAGGGTCCTGAAGTCACTCAACGTAAACAAAGATCTGATTGTTTTTTACACCCATTTACAATAGTGTAAAAGAAAGAGGAAGCTGAGAGAAGATATTAAGCAGTTTGAAGTTAAAAGGAGCAGAGTGTTGGAGGTCACACTGACTCGTACTGGGACTGTCTCCGTGTCCTGCTGTGAGCAAATGGGCCCCATTCGGTTTCTACTCTTAAAGATAATCTAAAACAAACTAAACTAGAAACTGTATTGGTGATTATTAAAGCTCATAGAGCTTTAGCAAAGCGGTAGAACAACCTGGAATAAAGACTGCCTTTTCTCTGAGAGTAGGTGATTTGGTAGTGAAGCAGCAATCATGTATTTTGCCGTTTGTAGAGTAAATGACAGACAGTAAATTGCTCAGTCAGATAGGAAGACTGTCAAGTATTTGGATAATTTATGTATTAGATAAAGATCTTCTGACATGACTCACCAATGACCTTCAAAGGAGTATGTAGGGTGAATGGAAGTAACATGTCAAACTGAAAAATGAAGTAATGAAAACCTAACTATAGGAATGACTGCTCATCAAAGCATTGTGGCATTGTGAGGTGCCAGTAGCAGTTCTCACATGTGGATGCGCAGCGTGTTGTAAGACGACACATTAGGCTATTACAGGTGTCATTCTGACAGACAAATCTAAACAAGCGTGATGAGGGAGACCGGAAGTTATGGAAGGAGGAACTGCCAGACCTCGTTCTCAGACAGCGCGGGTAACTTAACGACATAATAAGCAACAAAATTGGATTTACTGTACATGTGAGTCACGAGAAGGGCTGCTTGCCCAATCATGAGGCTTGTTAGGACCACTATGAACTGGTAGGGGTTTCACCACAGGAGGTCGGGAGGAACACATTGAAAGTGAGGTGGGGTAAATACAACGCAACCCGACTGAATTCTCCAGGATCATCCCGGGGCCAGAGAACCAATGGATTCAACTGACGATCCCTTCCTGAGGGGTTCAAGATAAAGAAACAAGATCGCTTGTTTGAGGTGTGAAGTAAAGTAACATGTCCTCAAAGGGGGGGCGGGAGTTTGAAGTAGGTAGGCACAGCCTACAGTCATATCGCTTCAAAGACACTTGAGTGCACAATCGTGCACTCAAGCAATAACTCACAAGCAAGCAAAGCAAAATGTGTTTCTTGTTTCTTCTTATAAGATTCCCATGACTCAAGAAGGGGCGGGGGGGGGTGGCTGTCCAAACTCTCACCATGGAAAAAAAAGATGATATTCTTATGACTTCCTGGCTTTAAAAAAAACGATAAAAATAGGACACATAGCCTTTGAGTGTGTGGGTCAAAGAAAACGGCACATCATGCCATTTCAAATGTTTCTGGTTTGTTTGGACAGGATATCTTGTAAGGAGACGTGCGTGGTGGTCGCCCAGCACGGTGCTCCATTCATATACATGAGGCCCATTCAGCCGTCCGTTCTCCACAGGGCTGCTCCGAAAAAGGATGCCGGCTCGACTTTAGAAAATCCGGGCGAGATTTTCTCTCCTTGCCATTTCTCCCGTTCCTTTCAGGGCTAGTGGTTTCACAAGCTCCCCCCCTTCTACCCTGCTTTTGTGCCGGTTCATTGAGATGCACCGGCAGCAGGCTGGGCGGGGGACGGCAAGCCCCATAGAAGAAGCCCCATAGAAATGCACTGACTGACACCTAGGCTATAGCCCGAGCCCATATTCCAAGCCAGTGAAGAGATCCCAGGCCTCACCTGAGCCCTCTGAGTTCAAGTTCAACCCTCTATCCCCCACCCCCGAGATAGAGAAGAAGAGGGTGAGGGGGGGGTTGGAGAAAGGACTTCCACAAGGTTGGGACTTGCATGTACAATGTAGCCCCCTCACTAGCCATTTCAATGGATCTCTGAGCCCACAGCAAGTCTCAATTGAAAGCAGTGCACTCCATAATGTGCAGGAGCTGGTGGCGGGAGCGTGGGAGGGGTGTGTGTTTGTGGGATTTGAACTGCACAAAACTCAACACGATTAAGACGTGCAAGGATCCTGTGTCACCTGACCTCGCTTTTTGTTCAGTGAGACAGGGGAGGACAATGCATTCCATTAGGGTTAACATGTTGGACATGGGCCCATGTAGCAGGGAGAGAGCGAGAGAGACAGAGAAGAAACCCTAGTCTTCTTCCATTCAGTAGATACGAATAGGATTCCCAACTTCTATACTTGCTCACAGCTCTGCAAGCACAAGGAGACCCGACAGCAAAGACTTTCTGTGAAGTAAACAACTTAAGTTATTAGTATTACATTTCCCATCACAACCCCCCCCCCCTGGCTCTGGTGCTACACACCTTAACTAAACTATCCACAACTTTCAGGTCTGCATCCATTACAAGAAGATTCATGAATTCATGAGTGTGGGCACTTCCTCAAGCCAGCATGGAAAAAAACAGTGAACTGTAAACAGACCTAAAGACTGAACAGCGAGTGACAAGTGACATCTATCACTTCATGCTAGAAAAATATTCCAGTAGCAGTTTTATTTATTTTTTCTACCAAAGAAACATTCTTGTTAGATGTGACAGGATGTATTCTGAACCGAAGGACCAGGCTAAATATTTACTTACGGTTAAGTAGTAAGTAAAGCACTATTTTCCATAATATACCAAAATATATCATTATACAAGCATACACATCGTAACACGCAATGATGTTACTACTATAACTACATTTAAACCTATAATCTGTCATTCATGCTGATAACCGATGGCCTTCAGCCCAACCACTGTTATTTTGATTTCTGTAATGCTACTTCAACTACATGCCAACTCTACAGTAAACACTGTAATCTCTCCAATTCACATCGTGAGGGCTGTTGTTTCTGTGTGCAATGCTTTTATAATGCTCGTGGAAGCAGATACATTGCAGAGTTCAAGTGTATCATTACATTGAGAGTAGTGCAATAGGTTTTCCAACGCATGTAACCGACACAGGACTGTAAAGAATTAATATACACTGTCTATTACTACTATGGAAGAACAGTACAAGACTCAAACACTGCCAAACAGGTTCTGGTTATGTCCTTTTGACCATAATGAAAAGCAACACACCTATCCTGCCACTCCTCTCGCTGCTCCCACTACAGTTTGATTTATTCAAACAGAAACTCCACCCAGAGAGGGTTTAAAGGTCTCCTGACGTTCATCACCAGCTGCCTAGTCACCACCTCACACTCAGTGACTAGTAAGCTAAGCTAGGCTAATGCTAACAGTGACTCTGTCCACAGCGTGTGAGGACATTCCTTACAGCTCTCCTGGGCACCGTGGGTCAGAGAATGGCAGTCCTTTGGCACCCCTCCCGCGGTCAACAGGAAGCAGTGAAAGGCTGTGAGAGTCATTGTGATCTCTGCCAGGAACTAATCTCTTAATTCTGTTTAGTGACATGGAGCTGTGTTAATCTAGCGCAAAAAAGAAAGTGGAAATACCGTACAGAACCATGTTTTGATGCTCTCCAAAGTTCTGTGTAATTACTAGGGCTGCCCCCTAATAGTAGACCAACCCTTAGTCAAATACATTTTCATTGGTCGCGCAAAAAGTAAAACATAAAAATAACAGGCCACAAGCATCGCAACCGAATACATTGTGGTCGCAATAAGCCCTGATTTAAATTATCGCTGAATCTTGCGTCGCTGCAGAAATATTGACCAAACAATGGCTCTCTAGAGAGGAGTGCTGCTGCCCGACCGTCTCCTCGGTGGGTATACACCCTGGGCAGGTATAGGCCTACACCTGGGCAGGTATAGGTATGCACCTAGGTAGGTAGACGCCACTAGACACACAGGATAATTCCGGTGATTGCGTCCTTAGTTCCCCGTGTCTGATTGCTGTAATTCGGAGCGTGAATATCTATTGAATATGTTATATCTTTCTAACTTTAAAAAACACTTTTGTATTTTTTAAGACAAGACGATAGTCACACATCCCTAGTAACTACGCCCTCGAAGGTTAACCCTCCCGGACACCACTATTAACATGAACCACTCCCCCACCATACATTCACACGCACCGGACACGAAAATAGGAATAGGAGGATATTTTTCCATTTGCTTGCTTTTAAATAAAGATGTGTGCAGTTATACGGTGTAGAAATAAAATTATCAAAAGTGTTCAATGTCTCCTTCCTGGTTGTTCCGACAAACTTCAGAACCGCTTTGTCCATGCCGGTAATAGGCGGCCTGCTTTGTGTGTGTGTGCTTGTAAAAATTATATTTTAAAGGCTGATTACTATTTCAGGAACGGTGTAAAACAAAACAGGCATATGATTCTATGAGTTGCTAAATGTTTGAAACACTGTATTGCTGCTACCTTGGCCAGGGCTCCCTCGAAAAAAAAATCTTGTATGGGATAATAAAAACAACAATTATTATTTATATCACTCACAGTGTCCCCAATCTTCAGGTCAGAGCACTTCCGGAGTCCCGGCAGCGGCTGTCCATCCTGGCAGGTGGCGGTGAAGGACACGCTGACGTCCTCCGGTAGGTCCCACACGGTCATCTCCACTTTGGACCGGATGTTCTGGAAGGGAAAGTGTGTGTGTGTGTGTGTGTGTCAAAACAAAGTCTATGTAATCACGACAAAATAATATGTTTTATAAAGAGAGAGCACATTCCACTTATTTGTCCAAGTCGAGCCCAAGTCTATAGTTTTGCATACCAAGAATGGTAATAGGTAGGGAAAGAAAGAAAGAAAAAAAACACAATTCCAAGACCTCGTAAACGCTCAAGACAACCAGAGTCCAGAGCCCTTGAGCTTGCCTGGGTCCAGACATTTGAATCCGCCCACTCCACCGAGTTGACTGCTTCTGGTCTGGCAACATGACATGAAACAGCGGTTTCTCAGTTGAAAAAGCGATTATCCAATGAGCGCCACGGGTAGGACTAACGCCGTTGTCAAGCTGTGCACCGGAACCGGGGAGGAGTAATTACAACAATGGCGGGCGCTATAGACAAGATAGACGCTGCTATCGAGGCTGTTCTAAATCGAGGTATGTTGAGGCATGTCTTAAAACCCCGGCAAAATGGCTACGCATCAGTGTCCACTAAAAATGAGTTTAGCTTCAGGTGGATACATTCTGGAAAATCGAATCCCCATCCGCTACGGAAATGGGTTCGAGTGGAGGCGACGTCAGACTGAAGATGGAAATGGAGAGTAACAAGTTGACAGTTCTGTCTGATATCAGGCAACCCTTGAGCATCAAGTTAGCATTCAAAACATTTTCCAGGGCCTTGAAACCTAAGTAATGTTAAATATGCTACCACAAAGCTATTTATAATCAAACCACAGGCGGCCGCCTGAGGACGATATGTAAGCGTCTGCTAGCAGGCTGGCTAGATGGGAAAAAAAGTGAGGTAAGGAATTGTTCTGCTTAGGCGAGTTGACACTGCTAATTTAGACTGCCTTGTAAACCTCAGAGGGTGGGCACAGATCCAGGTCATATATACAAGGGGAGACACGGCAGCTTGTAGTTGTACAACATGTGTCAAATTAAACACTTAGGCACAGACTGCGGTGAAGTACATGGCTGCAAATCCCGAGTATCATCAACCATCGATGCACGCACACAAACAAACAAACGTGTTTTCACACTCAAATGCACTCGCACACTTGTGGCACTTAGGTGGACTTGAATAAAACCCACAACAAACTATAAATTTGTTTCGATAGCGAGGAAAAAACGTACATGGCACACATGTGGTATGTGTTACCAATCTCAGGGTGGTGAATGCAGTTTGGCAGCTGGACTGCTAATTAGATCACAGGGCCCCCCTGTTCCCTTGAGCACAGAGCCACACACTGAAGGTTTCAAGTCTTTGTTTGACACATGCTTTACTTGGGAAGCGCACTGTGCCCCATTCACATTGCGGTCTGACACAAAGCGGGTTGTTTTGCTGCTAAGTGGGGCAAGGAGAACTGTTTGACAAGCCAAAACAGTTTGAAATAACACCAAACTTTTGTTGTGACTATGGACTTCACTGACACAACAACAGTCAACAACAACGATTTAATTGATGTACATTACAGTATTACTGTTCTGTCATTGTTACGCTGGAACCTGTTAATTAGGTGTATTTGTGGAGGGGTGGTTGTTGTAAGGAGTGTTGGGGGGTATTTGTTTTATTTGTGTTTGTGGAACCATGACAGAAGATGACCTCCACAGTTACGACCGTCTCCAAGTTTGAGGCTGAATTAAGCCTCGCTTAGAAGAATGAGAATGATTGAATGAAGTTCTTTGAAAGAAACAGTTCATCGGCTTGTGGCAAATTCGAATGAGCTCCTCTAAAACCACACCTCAATCCATCTCTCCTACTTGTCCTACATCCACATTCTTAACTTACATTGTAGGCATTGACGATCAGTTGAATGATGTTCTTGGAGTCCCCGTCAAGGAGTTCAACTGTCGTTCCCGGAATTAGGGCAGTAAAATTCTTCAACAAGACAACAAAACAAACACAAAACACACAAGTGGAATTAGTTCATGATCATATCAATAACATGCACTGACTGGACAACAGATGGAAAGACAAAACTACCTTGTAAATGATGTACAATCGTTTGGTCACCGCAAAGATGAGATAGATGTTATTTTCGGCCAGTTTCTCTCCCACTAGACCGAGAGAGGGATAATCCTGCGGACAGAGTAACATTTCTTTATCATGCTAAAAAATAAAAAATGAAACTTTGGCCAGACAGGAAGTGAGTGGAAGGAAGTCATCGCCGCTCTAATAACAGTGTCATGTTTACACAGGACTCCCCGCCAAGAGGACGAGTTAAAAAAAAAAGAGAGGGTCAAAAGGCAGAGAGAGAACCAGCGTCGTATTACATTTCACTCAAGCCATAACGAGTCCCTGAGCCAAGCGTCTGCATTTAACTGCTGCCGTTTGTGGTGTAGTTGTTGTCACTAAATGTGAGTCAATATGCAGGGGAATTTTAGGCTCTGATCCATTAGAACTATTGAATTGAATCCATTCAAATTTATTTGGGGGGGGGGGACCAGGCAAAGACAAAAATCACAGTCAACACACTACATACAGACAGACATATTCAATTTGAAATTCCTGACTTCGTACTAACCGAATTTCCGCTCTGCTTAATCTAATAAAATGTGACATTTGGCCGATTCATTGTTGATAAGTCAAAATCAGTGTAAGCCCCTGCAAATGGATATCAGGATTTTAGTGTTTTAATTAACTGAATCACATTTACAGTTGTTGCAGTTTGCAATTTTTTTTAATGGGAGTCTTTGCTCTGTGCGTTAGTAGGTTCACTTTGGTTGCACGTGAGGCCAATTAGGTTTTACTTAGAGCCATTGGCCTATCAGATGCATTTCATTATTTTGAATGAAATGTTTTCTTTCTGGGGTGGTGCCGTTGTATGGACTCACTCAGGACGATCTGTTAGTACGGTAGTAAGCTTCACACTGTCCTCATTCAAATCTATATGGATATTGAATAAAGGCAGTGTGAAGCTTTACATGTCAGTAATATATTATATTACTAACAAACAAATTTAAAATCACTTTAATGCGTTTTAAAAAGGGTTGCTTAGTGTATTGGCATGCGCGACTTCTTGTCAAGAAACAGATATTCTCACATTTCACTCAAAAAGTGATCTTCATCGGGGAACAAATGGGACAATCCGGGGTCCAAGTCTAGCAGTGTTAACTGAAAATGTAAACGCCAAAACAATGGCGTTAAAGCGGGGCAAGAAGAGAGGCGATCCCCGGTCAGGTTCCAGCGGTTAACACTGCTTGACCCACGGTGACTTGGACCGCTGAGTCTGCCTTTCTGCCCCCGCTTTAGATGGCTTGATTGCGAACTCTTGTGTGCTTTAAGGCAAAAAAATGCACGAATCACAACAGGCAGGGATTACACACACTCCCACTCGCGCTGGTGAACATTATTCTCGGTAGGCCTGTCGCTGTTCTGTTCTGGAATGGTGCCGCATTTGTTCTCTACGCTGATTCGCATCATTCACATGCTTCTACAGTCTCTCAGTCGATGGGGTTTTTGTCACAATGGGATGTGAATACCGTGGCGTAATCAGACTCCACAGAGACCGGCCACTGTTTGATTTCATAGATATATACATTAATTACGGTGTATTATATTAGTCTACATATTATGGTAGATTATATAAGGCTAACTGAAGCCTACATTGTTGTCGTCATATTGTGAAAACACTTGACGGGTGTATTGCTGAGAGAAGTGGAAGTGCAGTGCACCCAAGGAAGTGCAGTGTCAACCTGAGTGCGAAGTTGTTTGGATCAGCAGGTTCTCGAGAAAGCTATAAGCAGCAATACAGGAGGCCTAGCGATTGGCCCGTTGCAAACAGACACATTTTGAACAGGCATTGCACTAGTCTGGGTAAAATTAATTGCATATTCATCAAAATCACGACTTTGGCTTCCTGCAATTTTGCTAATTGTGAAAGATTGCAATTAATTTTTAAAAAGAGAAAGAAAAAATTATCATAATCACACACCGTTGCAACTCAGATTTAAATGTGGAGCTATATCATCTCCATGGTTACCATCTTGGTGGAAGCGCTGTACTCGTTGTTGTGGTCAAGGTGACACTTGCCGTCGTTGGGATGGACCAGCCCTGCCAGCTTGCCGTCCAGGGCGAGGTGAAGCGCGTCGTCAGAGGCGAACACCAGCAGGTGGAAGGCCTCCTTCCTCCAGCCGATCTCCTCCTGGTGGGGGAGGAGGGGAGAGGGAGTCACAAAACACCACCCCTAGGGAACGCTTTGTATTCATTTTCATGATTAAACACTTCTCTTTGCACGATATAAACAGGTGTGTAATGTAAGGTAGAAGGATTGTAATGTGATGTAAATATTGCAATTCTTGAATGATCATGTTACATGTATGAGAATGTGACCATTTAAATTAGCTGAGGCTAGAAATCCTATGTGCAACACATCTGTATCACGTTATTGCAAACTATTACAATGTAATAGTAACTGTGGAGGGTGTGTGTGGAGTGTGTGTTGTTGATGGCTGGTTTACAGCCTCACCTGGCCTGAGTCAGTCTGATTGGACTCTGGCTGGGTGGGGCTGCACACCTGTGGTGCATGAGCAATCATGGCACCCAGGATAAACCAGCCATCAACACACACACTCGAGGAGGAGCACCGTCATGACATGTTGTACCATCAGCTCGGCGTATAACATCCTGCCTTAATCTCCGAATAAACACCTTGAACAACATCTACCCGTGTCCTGTGTCGGAGGGCCCCGAAAGAAAGCCACTTAGGTGGCGTGTGGCCGGACAACCCTGCCACAGGAACTAATAAATGATAAAAATGTAAAGTATGAATTATGGATTTACTGATTTTCTTTTTTTACAATATTGCAGTCAATGATATATATAAGGGATGCTAATTCTGACCGATAACTGACACTCTAAGAATAAATGTGCTATAAAGAAATGGACGAATGTCAGCCTTTTGTTAGAACTAATGATATGAATGCATTTGGTTACAACTAGCATATAGCAGGCTAATAGGCTATCGGTTAGTTTAATGTGCTCCCAGTGACAACAAATCTTGACAGCTGTCGCTCTTGCTGTTTCTCAAAGTGGTACAATGTACTAGCGAGTGGGGATTACCACTCAAGAAACATAACCTCAGTTGAGAGGAAAAAAGCCCAAGCTACTTGCGAAAAGCGTGGACGTATATGGATAAAAGACATAATAGACATTTATGGATAAAAGACAACAGATGTATATGGATAAAATACATAATAACAACAGAGTGCCTTAAGAGTATGTCATCACTGGCAACCTCGCTGTTAAAGGCAAATGTGAACAAATTATGACGGTCTACTAAACTAAACCGAAAGTTTTAGAGTAATGTTATAATACAAAACTAATGAAGGATACTTTATTTAAATATTTGGGGCCAGCCATTTATCTTCACATGTGCAACTTCAGCAAAAACGACAACAGAACGCGAGTATTATTTTATATATATATATTTTTTTAACCATTTAACTGATAATGTTAATCGGTCAAAAATTATATTGTCGGTTAATTAACATCCCTAATATACATCTTTTATATTTATATCAAAACAATGCAGAACCACATTTTGCAACATTATCACAACAGCCTGAAAGCTTGGACTATTAAGCCTTATAAGATGAACAGCAATTTTCAAATACCATCAAATATCATTGTGCCATACACCAGACATAGAGCAGACATGATGTCACCTAGCACTACCCTGGTTCAAATCATTAAAAATACAAATACCTAGCCACCCACAGCAGGCCTGGCCACCATCAAAAAAACACACAAAGCAGCAGACAATAGACAGAGTCAGGATTTGACAGGACTGCTGACTAATGCCATAGTGCTCATCAAACAGCACAACACCACCAGAGGTATGAATACCACTATTTACAATTCCAGCAGTTCCCTAAACCTGAGTGTACAGTTGCCAGGTGGTCTTATCCGGCTTATGAAAAGGGAACCTTTGAAGACGCCATTAGGGAGTGTCTCCATCGTTCAGCCTTCGCAGTCGATAGATAAGGCTGCGCCAGGAGCTGTGTGTTCCTAACTAGGCAGTGTCAAAATCTATCACTATGGAGAAACGCTGAGAAACAACTGGAAATTTAGCAGTTTCTACCGACGTGGAACACAGGGAAGTGAAGTAAATCACTGCCTATACAAAACAGCTCACAGTAAAAAAAAAAATTACATCATATCTCAATTCACCTATGACTCACCACCTGTGACTTTCAATAAATATAAATAACAGTCCCCCCCCAGCAGAGAGCCTAGCAACCGGTTAATTACAAGGCAGAAGCTACTGGTGGGGGGGGGGGGGGAGGGGTGGTCATTCACTTCCTGTGGTAGACAATTATATTGGGGAAGCCCCTGAAACAAGGATGTGAGCAGGTCACACACACACACACACACACACACACACACACACACACACACACACACACACACACACACACACACACACACACACACACACACACACACACACACACACACACACACACACACACAGCTTTTAATTAAGTTAAAAAAAGGGAAGGATGCCTCCAGTACTAGCTGCACAAAGACTGCCCCCCCCCCCCCCCCACTGCAGCTGTAGTAACGCCTACTCAGCAGTCTTTTCCCATAGTCATGTTAAGCCTCAGTCATAGATTTCAATCTACGGTTCCATCTACATTCGACATGTTCTGGAAATGTTTCTGCACAGTAAAGCCAACAGAATCCACCCCCCCCCCCAAATAATAAAAAAAAAAAACGTCACAAAAAAAGGAGATCGCCTTTTCCACTCACCTTGCAGACGGCGGCCTGCACAATGGCGTCGAAGCCGCCCTCGGGTGCGTCCCGGTTGCGAGACACCATCTGCTTCTGCACCTCCTGGTTGAAGCGGTCCACCTTGTCGGTGAGCGACAGGACGTGGCGGAAGCCGAAGGACGGCACACAGTTGGGGAACAGCTTGTATCTGTGGAGACGGAGGTGGAGAGGTGTAAGGACCCTAGTCTATTTGCACTGGTGGTTTTATTCAGGCTACATGAAGGGCAGCAATGAGCCTTTCACAGTGACTTTTTAAATGTATTCAGCGTTTTGTTGTTTAGTGCCTTGTGACAAAGACTAAAACTGTCGTTGTCCTGAGGCCTCCAATATTAAATAGCAGTTATTAGGATTTACTACATATATTAGTCTACATGTTTCTTCTCTGCACTGTACTCCTGCTGTTGTGAATTTCCCCTCAGGGATCAATAAAGTACACATGTCCTATTATATCAATGCCTTATTTTTTTAAAGGACTATATAATTTATATCAAGACAACACAAGTAGTTCAGTAGTTCTTCGGGAGGGGAGGATGATGTAGTTGTGCAATGAACAGAAGTTTCTCTACAACAAACACTGTGCCATGATCACCCACAACCTCTCTTAACATGATCTGCTGTCTCCCATATGTAGCCTAAGCATCAGAACAGCCAATGTTTGTATGTCCTTGTATGTCTTTAATGCACCCTACAGTGGGGCAGTATCTGACACACACACACACACACACACACACACACACACACACACACACACACACACACACACACACACACACACACACACACACACACACACACACACACACACACACACACACACTAACCTAGTTGGGAAGTGAGGCGCGAGGGCAGCCAGCTAGCTAGTCCAGAGTAATCTGACCTCCGGGGCAAACGTACTCTTGCTTTCCCTCGCCATCTATTCTGTCTCTTTTCAGCTCACACGCACGCATGTAGCGAGTCATTGGCCATTTTGAAGCACTTGTTCTCGACCATCGCCATCAGATGCGATGAATAATGAAGCAAGCACACGCCCTGCATGGGAATCTCTCCCGATACATCTTTCATGAAGGCTAAATTCACGTGGATGTTCTGTTGAAGTACTGTGGGAGGCCTTCATGAACTCTCAAAAGGTACAGCCATTACACATCACATTATTCAATTTGGAAAAATGGTCATGGACAAATGGTCAGTGAATACAATGACCGGACCAATAGAGCCATGTAAGTTTCATTCAGCTAGAACTGCCTATTTGCTTTACAAACAGCGTCACTGTGCTGACAAAACTAACATTTTAGCTTCATCAGGTCAGAGTCTCAGAGAGCCTCACGTCTAGACATCACTACTCTTGTTGTATTTTTTATTCTATTTTTATTTTTTTTATTGTTTATTTATTTTCCATAATTTTACTACTGGATTTGCGCTTAATTTTAATGTTCACATGCTTTTATTCCCTATTTTTATGCTTTTATTTTTTAATGATTTTTCTACTGCTTTACTACGGCTACATGTTTTTATTTCCTATTTTTATGTTTTTATCTTTTATGATTTTACTACTGGATTTATGCCTAATTTTAAATGTCCTCATGCCCTTATTTCCTTTTACTGACTGAGTGATTACATATTTGTGTGAAGCACTTTGAATTGCACCTGTGTATGAAATGTGCTATATAAATAAACTGCCTATTGAAATCATAATGATATCGTCCTGCTCTGCACAAAAAGGCCACATTTTGTTTCGCATGACCCACATTCAGCTGAACATCTATTTGCCTCTGGATACAGCATTAATATGAATCATGAATCACTCGTCCTTACGCATTGCAAGGGTTGTTCTGATACTTGGGCTCCGTGTAGGAGAAGGGAGAGATGTTCTTGTCCACGAAGGTGCCGAAGCCCAGCCTGAAGTTGCTGGTGAGGCGGCTCATCTCCTGGGTGAGCTTGGTGCCCAGGTTGTGGATGGTGACCAGGTCGTCCTTCATGGAGAGGGAGAGGTCCATCAGGTAGTAGAGGTCTACCGGGTAGTCCTCCACCTGCCTCACCTGCACCCTGAACGACGTCTGGTCCCCTGCAGGGGGCGGAGTCACACAGGTATCTTAAGAACAATCTCCGTAACTGCCATTTTTTCCCGTGAGATTGGACTTATGAAGTTAAGAAACACTGCTATTCACCCCCAAAAGATATCTTAAGAAATGTTTGTGTCTTTCGTCTTAGATCATTTCTTATGAAAAAACCTGAAAAACAATTGATTAATGCAACAATGATTTAGTTACAGTATAATATATTTAATGTATAATTTGCTAATAAGGATGGGTTAACAATTAACCGTTTAACTGTTAACCGACAATATAATTTTTGACCAATTAATACTATCAGTTAAATGGTAAAAAAAAACAACAATAAAAAACCATAATATAAATCCTCACGTTCTGTTTGTTTTTGCTGAAGTTGCACATGAGAAAATAAAGGGCTGGCCCCAAATATTGAATATAATCGTAGTATCCTTCATTAGTTTTGTATTCAATGGGTCTCAACAGTGAGGCGTATTGAAGTGCATGATATACCTGGACGCAGGCTCAGAGAGATCTTCTGTGGCATGATCTGGACGACCTCGCTGTGAGTGGGTGCAGACCCTTTAGAGCTCAGCGGTTCGCTCTTCAGGGTGGAGGTCTGACTGGTGGGGAACTCGATGAACTGGGCCTTGCATCCCCGGCTCAGTAGATTTTGACTGATGTCACACCTCGCTCTTCCGAAGTCCTGCAATGCAATGATGATATTAAAAACCCAGTTATCTGTCAATCATTGAGCAGCATCGGAATGAGTGCCCTACACTTGACCTACAGTGTTGAGCGTTACATTGCTATTGGGCTTTCTCTGACTACGAATACAGACCACCTCTCAGTGAAGCAGGATTTTGCCACTGTGGTGTGTAACAGTGGACAAAACGACAACAATGAGCACGTACCTCCTGTGCGCACCAGGCGCAGCTCGGGTGAATTAAGATGCAGTCTTCACATGACGTCACACTGCCACTCATACACACGTTGAGACCTGAGGAAAGGGGCAAACTCACGGTACAGAAACTCACAACAGCACTGACTGTGCATTTGATGCCATTGGACCAAAAAAAGACAGTGGCCTCCTGGCACAATGCCATAAGAGAGCATTAGGTTAAAGCTATCACATCTAATGAAAAACCATGTATGCATGCACAATTGTGTCAGAAATAAAAACCAGGCTACATTGTCATACACTGTTGCTTGGGGTCATCCCAGCACAGCCATCACTGCCTGAGGAGGCATAAGGACTTGTAATGTTACCTCACGGCATGAGTTGTATTGCAGAGCACCATTGTTTATATACTACAGGTATACTACAGGTTCACGAGTGTTTATATACTACAGGTTTACAGGTCTACTAGTGTTTACAGGTCTACTTGTGTTTATATACTACAGGTTTACAGGTATACTTGTGTTTATATACTACAGGTTTACAGGTATACTAGTGTTTATATACTGCAGGTTTACAGGTATACTAGTGTTTATATACTACAGGTCTACTACAGTGTTTATATACTACAGGTTTACAGGTATACTAGTGTTATACTGCAGGTTTACAGGTATACTAGTGTGTATACACTACAGGTTTACAGGTATACTAGTGTTTATATACTACAGGTCTACTACAGTGTTTATATACTACAGGTTTACTACAGTGTTTATATATTACAGGTTTACAGGTCTACTAGTGTTTACAGCCGGTTTACAGGTATACTAGTGTGTATATACTACAGGTGTACAGGTATACTAGTGTGTATATACTACAGGTTTACTAGTGTGTATACACTACAGGTTTACAGGTATACTAGTGTGTATACACTACAGGTATACTAGTGTGTATACACTACAGGTTTACAGGTATACTAGTGTGTATACACTACAGGTATACTAGTGTGTATACACTACAGGTTTACAGGTATACTAGTGTGTATACTACAGGTTTACAGGTATACTAGTGTGTATACACTACAGGTTTACAGGTATACTAGTGTGTATAGGTTTACAGGTATACTACAGTGCTTACATACTACAGGTACACTAGTGTTTACAGGTATACTACAGGTCAGGGGTTAGGGTTATGTTACCTTGGACGCTGTGCCACAGTGTGTGCAGCAGCACGCAGCAGAGAGCCGCACGCCGCATCCACGTCCCCGGCGTCGACATGACGTCACTTGTAATGACTTGGAACCGTAATATCTCCGCCACAAGAAAGAGGGGGTGGGGGGGGGGTCAGGCGGTCCACCCGGTACCGACTCAGTATCTGGTCCACAGGACGTCCCAACGGATGTAGTCCTCTCGGGTCTCAATGCAAAAACACCCAAGTCACTTCCACGTTGACCCTTTGGTTTTCAATTAGTAGTATCCCATCCCGCGCCATTTACTCCGTCGAGCCGAGCTCAGCTTTACGCGTTATGTTGCCGTCGGACTTCACTTTACTTTTCATCCTCCGAGCTGCTGCGGAAATGTAACACACGCAACTCAACAGCGTTCACGTTACACACATAACGACACACCGCATGTTTTTTCTTCACAAACTTCAGCAGCCCTCCGTCCACGTCGGTATCACCGGTCGCGTCCGGTCCAGCCGCGCGCTCCTCTGCATGTCGGCGGAGTAGAACCGACACCGCGGTGTCAACACTGAACCAGAAACCCAACACCACGGCGACGTCTGCTAGCCGTGATTTTTTTCGCTCTCCGGTTTGTTTCTCTGCTGCTCCTCCGTAACGCGTCCCTCTCGGACTCTCCGCCTATTCCCTCCTGGGGGAGGAGGGGTGGGAGAGGAGGGAGGGGGGGGGGAGGAGAGAGAGAAAGATCACCGGTAACCCCTTCGCTGCCGCGGCGCGTCGTTGACCCTGCGAGTCGGAGGTTTTGGTGACGTCCTTTCTCTACGTGACGTCATTTGTCGTTTACGTGCCTTTACACGCGCGCATGCCCAGTCGCGAATCCAATTAGGCGTTCGGCACAGTGACAATTAAAGAAGTACAACCGCATGATGGATGTGGGTGTAAAAAAACCTTTGCACTGTTAAACCAAGTTGTTCTTTTTAATTGACAGGATGTACAGAACGAAATGGATGAATGACCACATGACAAACATGCTATATGGTATTACAAAAAACTGAAACACGTCAAAATGAACTGAAAGGCCCGTCGCAAACCTTAAAATGCAAACGGTCAAAAACCAAACTATCTCGCATCAACTCACCCTTTCCGGTCAAACAACACACTGCTGCTCCATAAACCACCTTCCAAACACAAAGCACATATATAGGCCTATATATAAAAAAACAAAAAAAGATATTTAACAAAGACTTCCTGGATGGACATGGACATAATTCAGACAACTCAACAACCCCCCCCCCCCCCCCCCTCTCTACCTCCTCAGGGTGCTGTGGCACCAGCAGAAGAAGAAGTGGCGGCGAGCTGCTTGGACGCCATTTCCACGATGTCACTGAGCGGCAGGCCACTGAGGACGCCCCTGTGCTGCGATTTCACCTCCCGCAGAGCGTGCACTACGGCCTGCCTCCCGGCCTCCGGGTGGAGCTCCGTCAGCCGGGCCATCATCTTGTCAAAGCTGCCCATGGTGGCGTAGTGCTGGGGCGTGCAGGTGCCCTTGGCCGTGGGACAGACGTCCAGTGCCTTCTGCTCGTCTGGACAGCATCTCGGCGGCGCCTGCAGAGGGGAGGGCGGTCAAGACAACCGGACGGCAGACTGGCTTCAAGCTTATTCACCGGCAAGACTGTACCTTGGTTCCTCATATCTTAGGGTTGATATGGAAAAATGTGTTATCACGATAATTATGGGGAATGTTATACACTATCGATAAATATCCCGATATGCTTAGGAGTTCAGAATACCATTCTAATCAGTCTGAGGGTCAGCACATTGAAGTATATGGGCATTTAAAGTATGGTATTGGACTAAAACTAGTTTTTCTTTCTCACTGAAGTTTCCCCCAACCAAAGCCAATTTCCTCTACCAACACCTCAAAATGGTACAAATATATGGTTGGCTTCAGCACAATGGGATCCGTATTTGAACTAATGTACGACACAAATGACGTCATCGAGAGGCATTTGAGAATATGCTCGACCGCCCCCATCCTCTCACCTTTACTATGGTGGTTCTGGATATGGCCTTAGTAGCGGTGGGTTTCGGCGCGTCCCCCAGCGCTCCTGCTACTTGGCCGGAGGCGGTGGGGTGCTGTATGGGTCGACTCCGGCGCTCCGCATCCAGTCTGATGTGCTCCACGTGTAAAGTGGAGCCCTGCATGCGGACGCCATTCACCCGCTCGACGGCCACCTCGGCGGTCCGGGGGCTGGTTACTGTCACCATGGCAACTCTGGAGAGAATGAAACCCCCGTGAGACAGGAGAATTTCGCAACCTGCATTTGCATTGCCAAAGGCGAACAAAAAGCAAAGCCTCGAGTTGGGCAACATGTATAATCAGAGTTCTGTAGGAGGCCAACCTTTGAGTTTCACGGGTTGAATTCAATCAATCTTAGTATTTATGAACAGTTAACGAGGGGACTCACTTGAGACTGTTGCTGAAAGTGCAGAATCTAACTTCAGAAACATGGTCGTTTTCAAACCACTGCATCACATCACACTAAAAAGACAAGAGTTTTATATTCATTGGTTCGTAGTGCCCTCTACTGGCTCAAGTGTGAATTGTAATGTACAATATATCATGATGTGTCACTGTCCTCATGATTTGGTATTTTCCACTCAACATGGCCAATATGACTCCAGTTATTTATGAACTCTATTCTTAAGCTGTTCTTCACTAATTCAAATCGTAGTTCATAAAAGAGAAAATATACTGAAGAACGCTGCAATGTGATGTCATGTTTGACTCATTCACACAGGTGTAGCACTCGCCTCTGTCACATCCTTGGGGAGTCCAGAGACACAAAGCAATGCACTGTTGTGTTCCTCCACCTTCTTAGGCAAGCCTGTGGTAAAACAAGTAAATATATCCAATTAGGAGAACGGCCTACTACAGAACAACTACGTCAGACCTCGACTCACAAATCAGACTTCAGATTAATAATCTAAAGGCTGATGGCAAAGGAGCTCAAATCTGGGTGAACGGGGTGTTTCACTTTCTTTCGCTTCATATTTGTTTCAACCAATCAAACAGTGGCAGGAGGCGGGGATCTTTATACACATAATTGGCCAAGAACAGCGAACACAAACTCTGCCGGCAGTAGTAAACTGTAAACAAGTGTCTGTAAAGGTTTCAAATCAACACTGTGTAGATTGGCCACTGCAGAAACATCTGTTAAAATCCCCTTCTGAAAGCTTCATCCACTCATGCAAATTAGTTTCTCTTCAGTAAAATATCTCCAACATCTCCCCCCAGAAGTTCTGCTATAATAAAATAGGACTGCTGGATCCCAGATTACATCAGACCCTATCCAGGGGGGTTCTTGCCTTCTTTCCTCCCATCATCGCTCCCTGTGGGGGGGTCTGCCTGCCCATCCAGCACTGTGGGGTCGAGGTCCTCTTCGGCATCGTACCACGCCTCGCTGGTTCTCAGCTCCTTCCAATCCCCCGCCGCCTGCCGCGCCTCGGCCACTTCTTCAGTCACAGGAGCCACTGCGCAGACAAATACGTACATTAATATCCACTGATGAAATGGAGCACAGGGTGTTGGGTGTAGCGCCTCACCCGTCTGCGGCTTGTTGTCCGCTCCTGGCCCACAGGGCTTGGGTATAACGAAAGCCGCTCTGCTGCTGTTCACCTTGGACTGGGCTGCCGGGGCCTTGACTCTCTGACCGGCCTGGGGAAAGGCATTTGTCAAACATTTGGTGCGCGCACACCAAACTTATTTCTATAGCACTTTTCAATACAGGTAACAAAGTACAATACAAAACACAAAAAGAAAAAACGTCTTGAAGTGAAGTTAAATAAAAAAGCGGAAGTGACTCTGCAAGCCTGACCCTCTCTGGCAGATTGTTCCAAAGTCTAGGAACTCTGACAGCAATTATAATAATTGATAGGTTTTATATAGCGCTTTATTGGAGGTCACTCAAAGCGCTTTACATAGTGTGTGTGTGTGTGTGGGGGGGAGATATGACACCTCATCCGCTACCAGAGTGTAGCACCCACTTGGGTGATGCACGGCAGCCAGTATGCGCCAGAACGCTCACCACACACTGGCACAGCGGAGAGGTGAGGAATGAAACTAACCAATTAGAGACCAGGGGATGATTAGGTGGCCATGTTGGTACAAGAGCCGGGTTGGGAATTTGGCCAGGGACACCGGGGTTAGCACCCCTACTCTTGCGATGAGTGCCACGGGATCTTTAGTGACCACAGGGAGTCAGGACCTCGGTTTAACGTCTCATCCGAAAGACGGTGCTCTAGACGGGACGGAGTCCCCGTCTCCATCCCGGGGCATTGGGGATCTTACAGAGGCCAGAGGGATGAGCACCCCCAACTGGCCCTCCAACACCACTGCCAGCACCAACTGGTCTCCCATCCAGAGATGGACCAGACCAGCCCCCGCTTAGCTTCCAAAGAAACCAGCAGTGCAAGGCAGGTAGCCATGGTGCTGGCCCTTATAACCATCCACTGGTTCAACAGGATGTCAGCTGCTAATGATACAAGTGCCAATGGTGCAAGTGCAAATGCTACGTGTTTTAACGGACACAGACAGGGTATATACCAGAGGTGAGTGCGAGTGCGGAGACAGGGCATCGCCATAATGTAGGAAGAACCGACTACATCAGACAGGGCCTCGCCATAATGAAGGAAGAACCGACTACATCACACAGGGCCTCGCCATAATGAAGGAAGAACAGACTACATCAGACAGGGCCTCGCCATCATAAAGAGGAACCAACACGGCCCAACATACCTTGGGGTCTTCGCTCTTTGGAGGGTTAGGTTTAGGGCCTTCGTTCCCGCCACCTGTTTCCATGTCCCACCTCTCCGGAGGCCCAGATCTTTAAATCAAGAGACAAACACGTGACGCAGACCAGACAGACGAGCCTAAACGAAAGTCGTAACGTTAAATTCATTACACATCACAAGCATACCTCGTCGAGACATCCTCCAAAGCATCACCAATGATCTAGAGCAAATACAAAACAAAAAACAGACCAGAGTCAATCATGAAAAGTCAGAAAGCCTACATTTGGAAATGAAAATGAAACAGACGGGCCACTAGCAGCAGCCGACCTGTGGAGGGGTGTAGGGGCTGCTGGTGGTCTGGGTCGGGGAGCTGACGGACAGTGGCTCCAGCTGCTCCAGGGACACACCTGCCAGGATCTTGTTCCTCATCTCTTTGTAGTCACACTGGAGCTTCTGGCAGGCACTCACCAGCGCCACAGGAGGGCCTGGGGGCCTGCGGGGTGACAAAGGCAAACTGATGGTACACCAGACCAGTATTAATAATATGAATGAATAAATATCAATATAGCCAGTAGTAGTGACTGAGAAAAGACTGTGCCTGGAATGTTGTCATAATAGAGCTTGCGGGTTCAATCTTCCACAAAGTCTGCAGTGATCCAATTGTGTTAACTTTAACACTGGCATTAAAAAAATTACCAAGGACATTGAATATGGCTTGAATTCAACACTTACTCACGCTATAAGTGACACCAGGCTTGGCACAAATAATTTGCACTTGGGTTTTGGTTCAAATATATCAGTTGGTGAAATCAATGTGACCAATACTCAGCATGTGTCATTGTCATGGCGAGGTGGTCGGCAGAGGTGTAGGAGTCCCTCCAGGCGTGCTGCTGGCACATGGTGTACTGCAGGGCCAGCAGGCGCAGCTCGGCCCGCTGCGCCCGCCCGCCACCGCTGGCGCATCTCTCACATGGTTTCCGCTCCTCCGCCGAGCTGCACGCAACGACAGGGGTGCTACTGAAAGGCCTCATCTGGAGGCTAGTTGATCATAGGGCTGCAACTGACGATTATTTTCAGTCGATTAATGTCTAACGACATTTTTGTCCATTAATCGCTTAATCACTTTGTCTAGAAAATGTCATAATAGCAAATGCCATCACAAGTTACCAGAGTCCAAAGTGATGTCCTAAATGTACTTGCTTTATCTGACAAGCAGCCAAGAAAAACATAAAAAAGTATTCATTTCATGATCCATGAACCAAACAATTGACTTCATGAAGCATCAAGCAGCAAATGTTTGGTATCTGTACTTGATACATGACCTTAACGATTAATCAATGATAAAAATTGGATTCGATGAATTTTCTGTCGATCAACTAAGCAATTACTCGACTAACCGTTGCAGGCCTAGTTGACCAACGGAGCAACCATACCAGTGTTTGGTGCAAAGAGTACCTTTTCAGTTGCTGATTTAGCTCATGAAGTTCCCTCTGAGCACAGTTGATTTTCACAAATTCCTAAAAGCAGAAAAACGACAACGACTTTCAACACGAGTGTGTTGATGGGACACATTGCAAGTTCTCCAGCTCCTCGGCGTAGAACTGTACCTGCGCCAGGTAGTCCAGGTCTGCCATGTGGATCCTCGTGGAAGTACTTTGGTCTGCCGTGGCTGGCGCCTCCATCTGGGTATCCGCCGATACACACCGTGTCTCCGTACCCACCGAAACATCACAAGTGACTATGCGTGGCCAAGGGGAAACGGCCCTTTCGACAGTGAGCGGTTTCGCCCCCGCGTGCCCTGGAGCTGAATCGTGATGCTTGGTGTCATCGCCAGCACCAGTGGGGCAGCCTCGGGCAACGCACGCCTGGGGCCCGCTTCTACTCTCCCACGCCAAGATGCTCTTGTCATCCTCAAGGACGCTGTGGTAGTGTGGGCTCTCCTCCTGGTTCGACTTGACCAGGTCACTGCGGTGGAAGAGGTCATCCCGACTATTGTCCCCCGCTGTGAGGAAAGAGGACATTGTGCCCGGGGTCGAGGAGCTTCCCGCATTGGCCCGGGTGGGACTATCCCGCTCCGGCACCATAGAATAGGTCCCGCTGGAGTTGTTGAGCTGTGAGGTATACAGTGGGCTGCCATCGAGGCTGTAAAACTCAGACGTACCCTCGTATTCCCCAGCTGGGTAAGAAGAACTGTAGAGAATAGTTGTTAATTTGTACAATGCAGGGCAATGCCATCTAATTACAGATGTATAGCAATATAAAGTCGATTGAATCCATAAGTAGTCTTGTGAAGTCGCTTGAATCATCACAAGCATGGTCAAAAGCCAAAAGTGCAGCTCACAGCACTTTTGACTTCGAAACCTCACGCAAACCTCCACGGCACAACTTTAACACTCACTATGATAGACCGGCCTCGGTAAAAGCGCGGGGATCGCAGTGCCGTGCCTGGCTAGGCAGAGACTGGAGGGCTGGCCCAGGTGTCTCCCAGTGACTGTGGTGTTCTAGGTCCGCGTCCAGAGAGGCACTGGCCTGGGCTGAAAAGTCCTCGTACAGTGCAGGGTCCGGGCTGTCCTCCTGCCAGCACCATCCAGACAACACAGTCAGCTATAGTCAAGTGTGTTCGTTTTTGTAACCAAAAACATCCGCAAACATTTCAATTATTGGTGCAGTGGATCCATTTTTTTTCATTGGCAATACGCGATATACTTCTAAAATATAAAATATAACAAACATGCTCAGCAACGTATAAACAATTTCATAGTGACCCTCTAACATTATCTTATGGATTCAGTTGGGAACCCCTTGAATTATGAACAACAACAACAATAATACAACAACTCAAAATTAGAAGACCTCTGAACTGCATGGGTCTCGGTGCCTGGCTGGGGAGGGATCCAGTAGCTCTAAAGACTCTTTGACGGCGTTTGGAAGATACTGCAGCTCTCTATCTGAAAGGTCAAAACCAAACCCCATTGTGTTGGCTTTGTGCAAAAAAGCATAGTTCCGACGAGTCTGTTAAAGCGGAATGACAACAAAAGGGTACAATTATGAGCTCGCTTGTAGTGTGTTACCACTGAATCGTGCTGCGCTTGATGGACAGCTGGCAGCACAGTGCTCAAATAGAGCTGCTTTGGGAAACATGGGCTCACTGGGTCTGAAAACAAAAAGATAAGGCAGACGCCAGAGTAAACCAGTCACTACTGACATCTGATGTGTGCCAACATTCAGCTCTGTTGGGAGAGCGACGCGGGACGTACATGTCTATGTTGCTCGGGGTCGTGGTCTTGGAAAGAACGTTGTCTCCACGGCCGCCTGTGTCGGGTGTAGAAGAAGCGGTCAATCACTCACACAGTGCTCCATCAACCCAAACCAGTATTACAATGTGAACCCGTATACACCTTACATGTCACATAAACATGATGCTGGGACAACTCTAAGGCAGGGTGTCTTTGTAGAAATCGCTGGAGCCCTCCTTCATCTAAGCCGGACACAAAACATACAACATACACATGTTATAGCGGTCATAAAATACACGCATTGTAAAAAAAAATACATCGCAATAGTTGTCATAACCTGTCAAAATGAAAACCATTGGTAGATTGTGTCCTACCTTGTATAAGCTTCCGGTCTGCCATTGGCAATGAGAGATACCAGCTCAGCAGCAGTGGGTCAGTCAACTGCAGGACCTTATGGGCTCTTACCAAATCAAAAATAGAACTGGAAGACAGCACATAATACAATTTTATGAGCATATATTGCACGTGTCTATATATTCAATAGCTTGCCGTTTATAAACACGCGTGTGTGTGTGGTGGTGGTGCACCTATTCAGAAGGAATTTCCTGCTGTATTCTGGTGAAGGACCATCTGCACAAAAGACACACACACACACACACACACAAAATAAAAATAAAAACCCTAGTGATTATCATTGCATGTTTTCATTACTTAACCGTAGTCCCTGGTGTTCATAATAAATGCAGTGTTTTCAACGGCCACCATGAGTTCAATCAATGCAAGTAAGCTTGCGAGTTGGTTTGTAGTCTACTTACACATGTCTAATGTATTGACGAATAATACACACTGGTTTAAGGGCATCATCTGACACGGCACTGGGCCTGCAAAACCCTGGGCCATGTTTCCAGCCCGGTAGGGGTCCACCACGTGGTGGGGGGGCGGCAGGGGAAAGGAAGACCACATGCTCTGTAACACAACTACACTTCAGTGTCTCCATACATATATACAATATATCGACGTTGAATTCACGATGTGTAACATGGACTCTATATATGCGATCACCTCAGCGTCCGCACCGTGAGGATGAATCAGTGGGAAGATTATGAAGGCAACCGAAAGGTTGACTAGATAAGGGATGTGACGCTAGCGTTAAATACACGACCAAAACAAACGTGTAAAGCGGACTATGTGTGCTATTACCTCTTCCTAGCGCAACGGCGACACCGTCAACATAGGTGATATAGTTAATAGTTGGCCAATGTGTGATATAGTTAATAGTTGGCTATTTAGTGATATAGTTAATAGTTGATTATAGGCTACGATCGAGGATAGTCGTGTGCTCAGTGAACCTGACGGGCCGAGGTGACCTCTGACCTGCTGCTGTTTAATTAAACTCATCACGTGTGGTCTTCCTTTTCTCGCCCAATCACAGCACAGCTCCGTATTATTATTATTATTATTATTATTATTATTATTATTATTATTATTATTATTATATCGCCTATCTGTCGTCTATATAGCATAGACGCAATTACCTTTTGGACGAGTCCATAAATATACATATATAGATATATAAATGATGTGTCTGAATACTTTTAACTCCCATTAAATCGAAATGTAGACATTTGATATATTAAAATATTAAAATAAAAAAATACCAAGTACGTGTTAGAAAAGTCCTCGGGATGATTCTGGTAGAGACGTTGAAATTGAAGTGGTGTGTGGTTACCTGGGTAACCACGAGGGGGCGTGTTGAGCGGATATTACTGTTGGTGTAATGACGTCATGTCGCCGCCAGGGGGCGGTTTACTGTAGTCATGCAATACAAATCACTCCTAAAAATATAATAGGAACAATCTCAACTGCGTTAAAATGATATATCTCGCTCATTGTAGTAATTCATACGGAACGGTAGGCCTATCAATATATTGTCATGGTTGTTGTTCCAACTGTTTGAGAGAAGAAGCAACACCTGCATTTACAGATTAAGATTAAGATGAGACGGTGCTATGGTGTGGCATCCACCGCCATACCTTGGAGGTGGATTCAGCTGGTCTGATGTGATGGACTGTCCAATAGTTATAGAGTAGAGTGGTGTGTGTGTGTGTGTGTGTGTGTGTGTGTGTGTGTGTGTGTGTGTGTGTGTGTGTGTGTGTGTGTGTGTGTGTGTGTGTGTGTGTGTGTGTGTGTGTGTGTGTGTGTGTGTGTGTGTTTTCTGTGTGTTTTTCCCCTCCATTTATTTTCCTTTAGTAAACTCAATTTGTGACTTTATCTTTGACTTTAGCAGAGGACAATGTATGGGCCCCTTGGCTCATGGGTGTGTTTCTACCTCCATAATGTCAATTAAATGACATAGACCCAGTTATCACAAACAATATTGCCAAACGCCGTTTTCTACAAAGTCAACATTAGCGGGGACATCGTGGTTAAACACGAGGCGGACCCTGCATCCATGCCCCCCCCCCCCCCCCCGTTGGTGGGTGATGGACGGTTTCCAAGGTGACGTGTCATCCTCAAGGCCTCAATCCGTCCGCTGGTTCCCCGCTAAGTGGATCATGACCGTTAAGATTAGGATCGGGGATTTAAGGCTCGCCAGAGGAAAAGGCCTCTGAAAAAAATTGTTTCACCACCAAGGGAGGACACCTGTGTGTGTGTGTGTGTGTGTGTGTGTGTGTGTGTGTGTGAGTTGATGGTCGACACACCACATAGACCTCCACCAGTACAGGACCCTGAACTGTACACCATCATGTGTTGCTGTTGTGTCCTTAAAAGGATGCAAAAAACCCGGGGCGGTCGACTTCATCCGACCGCACAACAAATCCTCAGTGTGAACAAAAAATAGGCTTTTGTTGTTGTTGTTACTGTTTTTTGTGCATTGACAAATCTAAACTGTGCTTTATGAACCGGGGACTCTCAACCGCACTCCCAGGAACACAATACAATACAACACAACACAGCACAGAGAGACAAGCGCACATTAAGTACACATCACTCATAAATAATGACAGCAGCAATACAGATAGGGAGGGAGAGAGACACACACTTATGCATGCACGCACACACACACACAAACTTATGCATAAACCCACGAACACACATATGCATGCATGCACACACACACACACACACACACACACTTATGCATAAACCCACGAACACACATATGCATGCATGCACACACACACACACACACTTATGCATAACCCCACAAACACACATGCATGCACACACACAAATATCAGGGCAGGGCGTCTCCCTTGGGCACAGTAAAAAGGCTTTTATAGTATTCGAAAGCACTCCTCTCCTCTCCCTCAATCAATGAGAAACTGCCTCTATGTCTCTATGATGGAACATCGGAGCGAGGCTTTCACGCGAGACTCAGACGGTCAACTATTAGTCGTTATTAAATAGAAAATGTCACGTTTGTCATACGTGTGTTTCGTCAAGTTACTTTTTTTTTTCTTCTCCTCACCGATGTGAAAAATCCTTTCTCCTTTAATGGTAGGCTACATTGTGACAACTGTGCCAAAGAGGAATGCACTGGAAATTGTTGCTGAAGAGAACAGCAAAAAGAAATAATAGCCCTGTTGACATTTACAGAGCTGTGACATCAGCATTACAGAGAAAAACACACACACACACACACACACACACACACACACACACACACACACACACACACACACACACACACACACACACACACACACACACACACACACACACACACACACACAGATTGTTGTCAGACAGGGTCAGCCTATTGCCTTGGAGCTCACAGATATACATGTTAAAACTAATCATTGACCGAGACTAATGTCCTAATTATAACCGAGAAAAACATGTTGGGTCATTTAGTAAATCACCTCAAACCTAATCAAATAATAATATAACGATTATTAGTTTGGTATACCTGGGGGTGGTGGGGCTGATATCTAATTTTATTAATCTTATTTTATTAACTAGACGAGGACAAACACGGCATTGGCTTTGGGTTAAACCCCTCAGGTACTCATTCACAGAGAAAATGATCAGAAAGATTGGGAGGCATGTGACTCAGTAATGAGGCCGGTCAAGCACACTGTGGCCAGCAGACCAGCTGATCAGCTGACCGTCGGCACGCTGGGAGAGACTGATGAAACACAACACCAGGACTGCAGGCAGTGGAGCATAAAGGACATTTTATTGTACCCAGTACAGATGGTCATCGAGTCAGGCAGTGTAGGAAGAGAGGGATCGAAGCCTATACAAGTGCAGACAATCCCTCTGTTTGGGCTCGACCAGATGCTAAGTTACTCTCATAAAAAAAGAAAAAAGAAAAAAAAAGACATAGCTAGAGGTACTGTAACTCACCACGGCGGCCTTTGGTCGAACTAAGACCTTTGCGTGCAAGCGCTTGCCATAGTAAAGATAGCACTTCCCTCGTCTGTCCTGCAACCCAAATACAGTGGTCTCGGGTGGAAACCGTCCGCGGGACTAGCATCACGGGGGTCCAGGTTAGGTTCTTGTATAAAGGTACCGTTATAGGCAGAACTATACAGCTTATACATTAAAATCAAAACAGATGCAGACTTATAGCAAAAATATATATTTTATATAAGTTTGTCTATTTCCCCATTTAGAAACAATGTTGAATGTGAACCAAAAAACGACAAAAACAAAATAAAACAAAGCAGAAACGTCACAAATGTCTTCTTTGTCCAAAAAGATTAAAGCGATATGTTAGTGGACAACGCAGATTCTGTTGAGCATACCATGCAAAAGAGAAGCGGAGGTCTCTTGTCGATAACGTGAGATTCGTAGAAAGGAAAAAAAAGAAAAAGATGTCAAATTTCATTCACTTTCTATCTTTTTGCATGCAAGGTCTCGATGCTCCCGCCATCCTTGGGCATCAAAAGAACAAGTACACCGCAGAGAAAACATTAAATACCCGATAAAAATAAAACAAAAAAGGAGGAACAATGCAACCATTTCATATACACAATGTTTAACAATGTAGAAATCCATTATGGGCTCTGGGAAAATATGTACCAATGTATCCCTTTTGAGACGGTGACAAAGGAGTGCTTATTGTGTGGAGACTGTGGCCGATAAGGGCGAACAAAAGGACTGGAACAGAGTGTGGAGTTGACACTATAAAAAGGAGTGTGAGCTTTTAGCTCGGGAGAGCAGCCAGCAAAGTGGTTCACTGGAGGCCGCTCCACGATCACCGACCGCAATCTCCCTTCCATCAGGAATCCCCCAGTCGCTGGGCGTCGGTTCTCGGCCTCGGTTTAAAGTTATAAACAGAAATTATAAAACAACAAATAAAAAGAAACAGCAGAATCGAATTATGGTGGTTGATTCTTTTTTTCGTTATCTTTTTCTTTAAATTAAAGCCCTTTTCAAATTGTATTTTATTCCAGAGGGGTTCTCAAGAACTGAGTGAATACAAATAAAAAAAAGGCATTTATAGAACAGTGCTGCATTTTAGATGATCGCTCTCAGAATTAAAAACGTACAATTTTCCACTATAGGTTATTCAATTCTTTTAAGAAAAGATTGTCACAAAGTCTGAACTACAACTCTCGCACAGGAGTCACTTCTTTTTGCAATGTTGCGCAGCCGCTCGGCTTGTTTCCGTTCTCCATAGCAACAGCAGACCCCTCCCTCCCTTTACCAAGGGAGTGATTACAGTGGGCAGAGCCGCTGGAGTCCAATCTGCCCCTCACCTCTTTCAACACCACCTCGCTCCTTCACTCAATCACTCTCTCTTTTCACTTGACAGTGCAAGAACTCAACTGTGTGCATTATTTCTTTCTTCTTCTTCTTCTCTTTGCTTTCTGGGGAGTGTGGCGAGTTTTAAAATCAGGCAGTCCAGGAAAGAGAAGTGGGTGTCGATGGCAAAAACAAAGGAGGGGGAGGTGATCTTGGGCTTAATGGAGCAGGCCTCTCAAGACTAGGGTTGTTTTGAGTGCACATTAGGTTTTGAGAGAATGAGAGTGAGTGTGTGTTGTCTGTTGTGTGTTGTGTGTGTTGTGTGTGTTGTGTGTGTTGTGTGTGTTGTGTGTGTGACGTCATGCGCGCCAGGAGAGCCGCTGTGGTGTTTAGTAGCCGTAGCTGTCCGGGAAGGGCAGGCCGGCCGTGCACTGCTCGGCGGCGTCCAGCAGATAGGGGGCGTTTTCGTCGTAGTGGCTGAGCGGCAGGGTGTCGTCGTCTGTGCCGGGCAGGCTGTCTGGGTCGGCCTTCAGGCTGGGCCTCTGGTTGTCGGGGAAGGCCATGGAGAACAGGGCCTCCGGGTCGCACACAAACTTGTACACGTACCTCTCGCCGGCCACCTGAAGGGGGGGATGTCGAAGAGCCAAGTTAGGAACCTTTCACAGAGCACAACGTGCAACTAGGGCTGGGCGATATGGCCAACATCTTAAATATAAGATATATATCACCATATAGCTTTTCTGGTAATTCAATAAATAAATAACTTAATTAGTTAAGCCTGTCTTTGTATACTCCTGTATTTTCGCATTTCTTTCATCACTTTACTGTAATGGAGCCTTTAAAACCAGGGAAAGACAACACTTTTGCCATATCACGATATTCTGATACATAAAATCTAAGATGACATCGATATAATATCGATATATTGCCAAGCCCTACGTGCAACATGCACAAGGGGTTAAAGCAGCTTTTTGGAAAGCTGCTTGAGTTATGGCGATGGTCTTGAAAAGAGTCAAGTAGTTAAGCCTGGACTCTACAACATATTAGAATATCTGATAACATTAGAATAACATTTGTTTGCCCGCAGCAGGGAAACATTAGCCTACTCTGCATGACATGCCATACATCAAAATTAATTATGATTTAAGTGGACTCCTCTGCTGTGCTGGGATTATGCAGCAAAGGCCTTCCAGGATCTATGCAAATGAGTTACGTTTACGGTTTAGTTCCCTGCCAATGGACTGTTACCGAGTAGAACTAGGTGAGATGACGCATTGATTATGATGCAAGAGAGGGGAAAAGAAAAGGGGCTGAACCTGCCTTTACCTTCTGCATGATGCCCTTCTCGTAGTAGTAGCGCAGGGAGCGGCTCAGCTTGTCGTAGTTCATGGCCGGCCGGTTCTTCTGGATGCCCCAGCGACGGGCCACCTGGGGTCAGAGGAGGAGACACAGGGAGTCACATTTGGGTGACAGCGCGGGCAAGGAGGTGATCAACACACCCGACATGAGGAGGGAGCATGTGGTGGGCTTCAGCCGGAGTCATGCATGACCACGTCCTTCTGGTGTTTCATTGGTTGGCTTACTACACCCCCCCATCTTAGAAGACTAGAGTGGGCACAGACTCCATTCACTCCAATGAGAGATGTAGAGGTTTTGGTCGTATGTGGCTGTTATTTTCTTTAACATTGAAATCGAAGTAAATATCAGACCTTCCCTTACAAGTTGAAGGTGTTCTGAACATTTTGACACCAAGATCAATGTTTTTCTGACTTGCAGATCCAGCAAGTCAACGAGTTTGTTTGATAATTGTCCAGCGATCTCATTATATATATATATATATATATATATATATATATATATATATATATATATATATATATATATATATAATATATATAATAGTGCCGGTGTTGTCTTTGCTTATATCTACCATCTTTGGGACTCACCTCCTCGGGCTCGATGAGCTTGAACTCCATGCCGCGGCCAGTCCAGGCGATGAAGTGGCCATTGGCGGGGTCATCCAACAGGGTGACCAGGAACTGCCAGAGCTGCAGGGAGCCGCGGCGCTGGTAGGGCGGCCCGTCCCGGTACACCAACGGTTCCTGCTTTACTTTACCTACAGGTAGAGAGAGCAGGAGATGGGAGGCAAGAGAGAGAGAGAGAGAGTATAGGGGAGAGGGAGAGGGGGACAGCCAGATGGAGAGGGAGGAAAAGAGGTGTCAGTGAGCACTGTTCCCTACCACCGCCACACTGTGGTGAGACATTCCTGGCAGCAGGCGACTGTGAAGTGGCCCGGCTGCTCATTCTGCACAGCCTCGCCACTGCCATTCAGACTCTATTCCTACTTCCAATGGGCAATCGTATTGACTTGGTCCTCATTTCACTTCTACGCAGCATATATTATTAGACTGCAAGTATGATAAAAGTTTACATTTACGTTTGACATTTATTTCAGTTTATAGCTCACCTTCCAGTCTCTCCGGTACGACGCAGGCATCGTCAAAGTAAAGGTGAGGTTCTCTATCGAAGGAGAAGCCTGTGGTTCGGGGAAAGAAGAGAAAGAGAAACGTTTATGACATGTGTGTACGTGAAGTGGACAAACGTGTGCTAGTATTTTCATCGGATATGTGGCATCATTTAAATGTTGCTAACTTCTTATTCTTGTGTCCATATGCTTCACTGACTTAAAATGTCAAATGGTTCAGGTCATTGCGTCAGGACTGGAGTGGACTGGACTAAACCAATTAGCTAACCTTGTGTGTGTGCAAGACAAGATAGTGAGTGGACTGCATGGGCAGGTCTTCTCTGATGCTTACTTTCATGGTTGTTTTGGTAGAAACCTGGTCTTCCAAAGGATGACTGACAGTTAGGCACTTCTGTAACACAAAAAGGAGGTGTTACAACAGGAGCCATAGCCAAACTCAATGCCATATTATATTTCAACATCCACCTCACGTCCGACACCAAAACATTTGTGACATTTTGTCCCACCGCCTCTGCACCAGCCGAAATAAAGCGGCTTTCATGTCCCCAACCGTGAATTGGCAGTTCTTGTTTGTACTGGAGACATTGGGTCTGAGTGCCAGTGTGAGCTGTGATATCGATGCAAGTGGCGGACATCAGCAACCCTCTGCACATGGCGGTAACCATAGAAACACTGGCGGGTCCTTTGGATTTGCCCACTGTCCACCCCCATCTGCGGCTTCTTACACAACTGGCACTGACGCAACAGCTGGGCCGAAAAATGCCTAACCGACACCACGCACAGAGCCCAACACAGAGAGTTCATTTGGGACAGTGGACAGAGCCCTGCCCAGCGTCACTTGCGTGTCCATGGAGGCCAAATAAATAGGATTAGCAGCAGGGTCGCTGTATTAACTCTCATTGACAATCAAGTTAAGCCTGTCCCCCCAAGGGGCCGATGTCCTGTCTTCTGTTTGCTGTGTCACTGCAGATCCTCATTATTCTGCTTCCTGTCTACTGATAAGAAAACCAGAGATCAATCAAGACCAAGTGTTTCCTCTAGCGCCCGTCCCTATTTATGTTAGAAATAGGCTCGTCTTAAGGGAATAACGAGAGGAGGACCTTGTTTCCTATTCCTTATAAATGTCGAGAAGACAAATGAAGAAAGGCATCTAAACCTTTTGGAAATGTAACCGACCATTGATGCCAACCTTCATGTTTTTGGTACCGAGCTATTGCCAACACAGTAGTTCATGGTGGTCATTTACTTACATCTACTGGCCACCGGCAGAGCCTGGCCTACGCCTCAGTGACGTTGGCATCTCAAGGCCATAAAAGCTAAGAGGATTTATCATTACATCACCGGCCGGGCCTGCTTGTTCTGCATCGGGTACGGAAAGTCAGTGAAAAGCGGCAATAAAGGAGGAAGAAAACAGTTTAGCAGCACATTGGTATAAACGTGGAGGAGGACGTGGGCAATGAGGAAGAACAACAGCTGGCGGCGTGGGTGCCGGGCTCAAAAATGAATGAATAAATAAAAGATTAACCACAGCAGAGTGCATATGGACGCTTGTAGCTCATAGCATATCAAGCGCAGCACAGTTCGTGGTTCCAACCGCGATGGAAGACCGGCAGTATTCTAGCCCCCTCTGCTAAAGTTGGCCGTGTATTAAATCCTCGAATCATTCAGTCAAACTCTATTGCTCGACCGTATAGCGCCTCTATAAGCCCTTCGTGGCCAGTGACCCACATCTATTTCAAGGTAGGTACATTGAAGACGTGTCTCCTAACCTGGCTGGCTGACCCACTTACTTTTTGCCCTTGGAGGCTTAAGCTGCTCTAGGAGGAGACCCACTTCTACTTTCCATGGGATGGAGGGGTGGGGGTAGGGGGCCGGTGGGAAGATTAGGACCTTTAGCGTGTTTGTTTGTGTGTGCCTGGACTCTGCTGCCCTCTAAACCTCACAGACATGCGTCATGGGAACAGAACAAACAGGGCCGGGAACATTCCTCCACACACACCTGGCCCCTAGATGGGTGCTAGATGGGTGATCGCTATTCACGAGGATACCACAGCTACACGCCATTACTACACAGACTGCATCCTCCCGCGCCCTCCCTCCCTCCCTCCCTCCGCCGTGGCAACAACTCACCAGAATCAAAGCAGAAGTCTCGGGGCTCCTGTTTGATGGCCATGGGACGGAAGGCCGCCTGAGGGGGGCCCTGCGGTGGCCCCGGGGGGCCCATGGTGGGGACTCCTCGCTCGGCGTACCGCGCATCCATCAGCTCCTGCTTGAAGCCCTGGGGGGGCACGGCGACCAGGGGCTCCGACATCTGGCGGTGGTAAGGGGGCCGGCCATCGCGGGCCACTCTGTTGCTGGCGGCGGGCTGCGGCAGGAACTGGGCGCAAGGCTGACTCTCTGATGGGGGGAACGGTAGGCATGGCTCCGACATCTGCCTCTGAAACCTGGGACGTAACGGAAGGTGACGAAGTTATTTGTTGTGTTGACAGCGACCGAACAGATCGTTTTCAAGCATCGAAAAGGGCGCCGCCACGGGTCTATTTCCGGCAGCGGCTTTTTTTCAAATGCATTGGATTACACTGGGATCCCTACTACCGCCACTGACCGAAAGGCATCCTACTTTCTATAAACAAACCAACTATAACTGTAGGGGATATTAAAGGCTGGTTTCAGATGTACCGTCCTGGCTCTTCAATTAGGGCGCGATTGGTTTTGCATACAGACTGACATTTCGGTTGCTGATGAAATGTACTGCAACCCACAGCACTCAATAGATAATGGGAGCACAGCTCATAGAGTGAGCAGCATGAGGGGTGGGAGCTTCTGCAAGGGGAGAAGGTGTTCAGGCAGAAGGAAGGCTTTCTCACAGCGCTCAGATATTCAGCAGCCATCCATATGAGGAGCTGTCACACCGCGAGCACCAACCCGATCCACAACCCGGTCTGTTACCACCCTCTACATCCCACACCACTTCCCCCGCCCAATATCAGCATTAGCGAAAGCTATTAAAGCGGTAACCCAACACCACTGAGCTGCTCCCATCAGCCATGGAAAAGTACATTTACAGCAGTCACACGCACACACTGGCTCAGGACTAGGATTTAAATATATAAGGACACGTTTCATTCGGCTACTGGCAAAGCAAGGACGGCAATCTGTCCCATCTCCCCGGCCGCTTACCTGTGCTCGGGGCTGAAGCCGTTAACATCCTGGCTGAGGGGTGGGCAGGGCACCGCGAACGGCGGGCTCTGGCCATGTAGCTGGAGCGGCCGCTGGTTGTGAGCGCCGGTGTTTGCCGCGAGGGGCTGCAGGCCTGGATGTGGCCGGCCCTGAATCTGAGTCTGGGGTATCCGTGGGTGTGGGGGGGAGGCCTGCTCGCCGAGGGGGTGTGCCCCTGTGCTGCCGGCGGGGCCACAGGGAGAGACCGGCGTTGAGGGGGGTGTTAATGGCTTGAACCCGGGGGTGGGCTTCCTGTCGTAGGCACTGCGGGGACGGAACAAGCGGCAAAAGGAGCTTATAACATCACCTGACAAAACTGGGTTTATTAGCAGGCCATACTGTGGCATTTTCTGCCAATTTCTTGAGAGATGATGGAGATTAAAAGGACATGGGTACCTGTAGCTGTAAAGGCACTTCTCTCCGTAGGGCATGGGACTCCTGTTCTGGCGACAGGGAGAGAGTTCTTTGGAGGGAGACAGCTCTCGTTTGATCTTGGCCGCCGGCGGGCCATGAAACATCACTGAACGAGAGGAGAGACCAGAGACAAAAACACATGAGACATGCTGCAGATATCCCCCACGCTAATCGAATCCATAAACAGAAAGTGCAGCAGTTATCTTAACCACATTTCAAATTGGTAGATAGATAAATGGACGTATGGACAGTGTCTGCGTATTCCCAGGACTGACAGAGCCACTTAGAAGCCATTTATCACAGGCCTTAATGAGGGTGACAGAGGGATCTGAAAACCACCATCTATCCACCATTACTGGGCAGCAAAGCGCTGTATACACACACACACACACACAAACACGCATGCAAAAAAGGACTATCAAAGCCCTCTTCGCTGATACCATTACTGGGAGGACAGTCAATACCCATGAATCAGTGTGGTGTAATTCAATGATTGTGAATGATTTTCTTCCCTGGCAGTGTAACCATTAGACACTGGCTGGAGCGCAGCGCGTATCGGCTGCAGTTTCCTGGGCGCCACATAATGGCGAGGCAGAAACTGGATCCTCGGGCACAAAGGCGCAGCAGCCAAATCCATCACCTCGGGTGCTGATGGACTCATGGAAAGCCAACAATGGGCACGCGAGCGCCCCCGGTGGTAAAGATACAGTTAAATACTGGGCCCAGTTTCTGTTATCCACATCTCTTAAGATTTTTTAAAACTTAATGGAGTGGATAGGGTGAATAATAAATCAACTGAAATACAGCCGAGGGCCAGTGGCGGACTCCACACAGCCGGGCGGGGGGGAATATATGTTCGGCAGCGGATGTCCAAAACATCTTTTCGTTTTTTATTTTTGATGGCTAGGCGAAGTGCAAGCTAACTGTCAAACGCCTCAGCCCGGCTCAAGTTGATACCAAAATACAGACATTGCCAGAAAAAGTTCTTCTATTGGTTTCTAGGCCTGGTTGTAGGGGCACTCTGGGGGCAGAGGGAGAAGGCTAACTAGCTGGGTTCAGTGCGAGAACGGGAATGCCCCCAACAACACCACCACCACCACCACGTGACGTCCTGCTGACTGCAGGGGCAATGCAGTCAGTGCTGGGAGCCGGGACCACTGAATAGGCAGCCTGTGTGAGAGGCTGGCCCCCTGCCTGGCCATAGCGGCCTCTGCCAATTGCACATCACACACACACAAAGTACAAGGTCAAGGGCTATATGGCTGAGACACTTGACTGTGAACAGAGAACGGCAGGGCCTTACGCAAGGGGCCCCTGCCTGGGCCCCAGCTCTATGGAATGCACTGTACATGTCAAAGCATAAACCGCAATAATATAGTGCAGTGCTATGGGCCAGCCGGTGGTCACTTTGACGCCCACTGTGGCTTGAAAAAGAAGCCCAGACAAAAGGCAGCCGCGGACCACGCCCTGCCTCCACCTCCTCCACATCAGACACAAACATAAACAAGCTGGGGCTGTGGCACCAGGGCCGACCAGTGAGGGGAGGGGGCGCGTGAAGAGCTCCATTGAACATAATTCAAATATTTTCTCTGGCACCTCCGCCAAAATGCTAAGTGCAGAGACAAATGAGAGCTGGGGGCTGTGTGGTGGGGGGGGGGGGGGGGGAGGAGTAGGACGAACAGATAGCTGCACCAGAGTACTGGGTCCTGAGACGGGTGGGGGGGGGGGGGGGGGTGATGAGGCGAGTTGAATGACCCGCCCCTTCACCTCCCCGCCCCGGTCTGCCGGATTCCAGCCTGCTCCAACGGTCGGGTCTGAGTGCGGGAGAGCGTGAAATCAGATTAGTACATGGGCTCATGTGATGCCCCGTGCCAATCGGATGATTCAACTCAAAAATTGAGATGAGGACCAGGGAGAGGATGATAAAAATTTGTGTGGAAAATAATAATTCATTGGGAGGCATAAAAAGACTTCCTGGAGGCCAGCCAAACAAAGGCCTCAAAAGTAGCAGAGAATCTGCCAAGAAAAGCTGCGTTAAAGGAACAGTCCAACGAAATCATATCCACACGGTTGTCGACAATGAAGAGGGAGAATCTAATAGGATGAAGGCACGTGCGCACACACATGGCATGAATAATAGAGGTCTGATACTTACAGCTATCCGACTGGAAATCTGGGACAAACTGTTCGTCATCAGGCACATGTGCTGTGGAGATATGGGAAAATGTCAAACATACAAGAGAGGGAGACAAAAAAAACCAGACTGAGCATCCCTGCGGGGTCCCTGGAGCTGTCAATCTAATGCTGGCATTTTTATGTGACGAAAGAAAAAAAGAGATGAGGAAATACACAAAAGGCCCATGTTAAATTTAAATAATTCATTTTTTCTAGACTACAAAATAAAGAGTTTCATATTCTTTTGGTTGTAATTTGTAAAAGTGAAACAGTCGTACTTATCAATCATTACAAACCAAATATGTAATTCTAGAGGAAAGTAAACCTGGGCCACTCAGAAGAAAGCCTGGCGAGAGGTCTTGCTCAGCAAGTTCCCATTTATAGGACTTTGTTCGACTTGCTCCAGTCGCTCGTCGTAGAAATATTTCCCATTCTCCCCTCAAGTTAATCTTTAGCCTCTCCTGTGGCCAAATTTCACCCCATTTGCCGTTATATAGGGTTCTAAACAACACAGCTCGGCTGAAATTGTAGTCGGCCAGGGACATAATGGGCTTGTATGAGAGAAACACAGTAATTCACAGAGCAGGCAGACACATACTACACTGAACCACAAACGGCACACAACCCACCTTCCGCAATCCAGATCTCTTGCAGCTGACTGAGGTCTTGGAAGAGCTCTAGGGGGAAAAACATCAAGAGAACAAAAGTGTATTACGGTTCATGTCCTTGTAATTGCATGCACACTCGACTCCACTGTGTTGACCACTGGAAACCCCCCATTTAGCCCAACAAGTCTAATTACAAGTTGCTGCGAGAGATACAGCGCGAGCGCCAATCGGAAGCGTTCCAAATGTTGAAATCAACACCATGGCAACTCAAAAAGTACCGTTATATTGGGGGGGGGGGGGTGGGGGTGGTTTGAGCCAGCCAATTACCTTCTGTGTCCAGGGCGAGTTCAGTGTCAACAAACTTCCTCTTTCTGTCATTGAAGGGTCTGGCGTAAGACGGTTCCTCGGAGTGAGACTTGTGCTGTGGCGAGGGAGAGGACGACAGCATGTTTAGCCAACAGACGGACTTTCAAGACCCCACAGAGAAAACATCACAGACCATCCGATAACAAACACACTGGTAGCAGCGGCCCGCGCGCGGCGGGACTACGGCATACGCATCATAGACATTTTGCGGACGAGGACATGCTCCTGCAGAGGGCTAGCTGGTGGCTGGACCAGCGCGGCCATGTTGCAGTCCATCTACAGTGTGTTGGAGTGTGTAGGGCTGCCAATGGGTTCACTTACGCTGGGTGGGACCATTAATGGTACTTGCTGGTCATAGAATCCGTCCATGTTATCTGGGTCTGAAAGGGTCCCCAGGTCCGGGGCGGTGGGGGGGGGGGGGGGGGGGGGGGTGTCCTCGCTTTAAGGCTCACCTCCTGGATCCGTTTAACTTTGGAGAAAGATGGGGGGAGAAACAAGTGTTTTTTAATTTTTTAATTAAATGACGAGATGGAAATACACAATGAACTGTGTTTTAAAGATCAAGAAACTTGCTATGTTCAACAACAACAAAAAACAACTTGAAACTGCCCAATAACTTGAATGAAATAAAACGTTTACATCACGGAAAATGCACTTTGTCATTATGTGACGAATTATATGGGTTATATAATCAGTCCCAGCCATCTGTGAACCACGATGAGAGGTTCAAACATAATCAGCTTAATGAACTTGGAAAGGAAGAGCATCGTTATTACGAGACGGCTTGTGTCGTCACATGCAACACCAGTAACACACAACAGACTGGCCTGGACCTATAAAGCACACAGTAGGCCTAGCGGACCAGTAGCACCAGTACCAGCTGCTCCCCGGTGGGGGAGGCCCACGACTGGTTTCCAGCAGGAATTAGGTTACATTAAAACTAATCAAACACAACGTTTACTTCCACACACAACGCCTTGCACTCCAACCCTTGACTGATGTGACTCCCTCCCTCCCTACTCTCTCTCCCTACTGCCTCCCTCCCTCTCTCTCTCCCTACTGTCCCCCTCCCTACTCTCTCTCCCTCCCTACTCTCTCTCTCTCTCCCTCCCTACTGCCTCCCTCCCTACTCTCTCTCTCCCCTCTCCCTACTGCTTCCCTCCCTACTCTCTCTCTCCCTCCCTACTGTCCCCCTCCCTACTCTCTCTCCCTCCCTACTCTCTCCCTTCCCTCACACTCTCCCTACTCTCTCCCTTCCTACTGTCTCCCTCCCTCCACACTGTCTCCCTACTCTCCTCAATCTCCTTTAATGGATGACGAATAAAAAGACAGTCTCTAGACAATCATTACGGGGGACAAAGCAAGCCTGTTGTTATTAGTAGTTTTCTTTCTGGTGATGCGTGTTTCCTGCGTGAGGCGTGGAAATTAACCAACATATTAAAAAGCGACGCATTATTATTTGTATTATTATAATTACTATTATTATTATTAAGATTATTATTGAGGAGCACTGTGTTGGACTTGGACACAGGCCGACATGACAACTAAAAGTGTATAATAATAATAATAATAATAATAATAATATTATTATTAATAAACCAAGCAGCCTCCATTAGAAACGCTCTCACTGCCTCAATACACATCATAATAATAATAATAGTTTTTAAAAAAGTTTGTAGTTCCTGGAGACGAAGGGGGTCGACGCTGGTGGGGGGAGGGGAGGGGGGGAGAAAATGTTTAGGACCCCCTCACCCCCTCCCCCTGTTACCCCCCGCCCCTCCCCTCCCCTCTGCTTCCCCTCCCCCCTCCTTGTTTTTCTCAATGAAGTGAAACTTGATCCCCAGGAGGGAGAGACACTGACCCTCCATTCATAAAACAACATCACCCCGACATGCAGACCCGCGGGGCCGGAGGGACGCGGCCCGCCGCCGGCCGACACCGACCCCGTGCGGCACGGAACCAAGGAGGTCCACGTGAAGACTTAGGGATATAAACCTCATCTCGTTTTGGGAAAATAAAAACGGTGTATTTGGCGTCAGGCGCAAATTTTGTCTTTAAAAAAAACAAAAAGAAAAAAACAAAAAACAGCTCTGCGCCTGCAACTAACTGCTGGGTTTTCGGAAATACACCGTAAGCAAAGGAAATGCAAACCAAATAAAAACCCCGCGTCTTACCTTGTCGCGTGTAAGTGTTTATCCCAAATTGGACGAAATGTCGTAGAAATATCCACAATAACACGGAATAATAAGTGTATATGATGTGCGGCGGCTGCAGCTTGATGCGGTCCCTCCGACTCCCAGAACCTGACTGGGCTGCTGGGTAATGGCAGCGCTGCTTTTCCCTCGGGCTCCAGTGTGGCGCACATCCTGGCGCTGATTGGCGGAGCGGCGGTGTCCTTCAGCGTCTCAGCCAATCGCGTGCCGTCTACATAAATTATGCATTGCCCCGCCCCTGAACCAATCACAGGTCGGCGACGGGTTTTTTTTTATTTTTTTTTATGAATGGCTTGATTTCATTCACATTTTTTCTGTCGTCACAGCCGAGAGGTTTTAAAGGGCCACAGAAAATCAGATAAAAACTATTTAGCAAACGCATTGTAAACTCTCCAACATAATTGTTTTAATTAAATGAAAACACACCAGCAATAATAATAACAACAATGTACAATAGTATGTGTATTAAAGATATGTTATTTCATAGTGGTGCCCATACATAACAAAAAGAAAACCAATGACAACAGTAATCTAGTGGCCGCCTTCTTTCTCCAACATACAAATGTAAACATTAGGCCATTGCAAGATCTTACACCAAACAGAAAATGTGGGAGGGAGCGAGAGAGAGAGAGAGAGAGAGAGAGAGAGAGTGTGCATTTGTGCATGCCTGTGTGTGGAAGTGGAAGTGGTGTTACAACCAAAAGGTTAAGGGTCACAAAGGAGGGCGGCCATGTCATTATCACTGCTGGCACTATAAAAAGAAGAAGTCCCTAATTTAACACCCCCTCCCACACACACACACTGACAATTTAAAACAAACCTGTGATATCTAGCAGCTGGCATAAAAACCTTAATCCCAACTGAAGCCCCAGCTTATGAGCTTGTTGCAGGAGCAATGAGAGTAGGAACAGACAAATACACAAAGAATATACTTCATGTCACATATAGGATAGCATGCTATCGTTGTCAGCTGCCCTTGAGGTCTCCGACCAAAGGCAAACAGCTTGACTTACACGCAGATATACGCTTCAACAGAGTGCAGTGCAGGAGACTGTGCCGGAGAAGAGAAAGCCCATAGGCTGCAGTTTGACGAGTCGCCGTGCCATATATGTGTGCTAATGATCATGTCATTTTTATACCAATAACAATATATGTAAGAATGAATGAGATTAATTGTCCACTGGTGGTATTTCATATCTATGATCTATAAGTAATCATGCGTGTTCACAGCCAGTCCCTGTTTAAGCTTGCAGCATCCAGGGAGTGTGGACATGGTGCATGTTCGCTAGTGGGCGGTGGCGTGCGAACAATAGGCACATTGTGCCATTTTGTTTTTTTCCCTAAATAAATGTGACAGATAGGAGAGAAGGGCAAAACGTGTGTGTGTGTGTGTGTGTGTCCATACACAAGATCTTTATTAGTCTCTGTATTTTGGGAGTGTTTGTGTGGAGGCCAGCACGGTTTTTCTAAAGCTGTGACTTCCTGTTGTCTTGACTCTTGACCATGCAGGCTGGGGGCCCCAGGGACCGGAGTCGGTCAACATGACACTGACATGGCAGCCAGATCAATGCAGCGCAGCGGGATACGGCTTAATCCTGATCTTAAGCGGCCAAGACAAGGTCATATTTCTGTGACTCTCTGGCTCTGGGTGCTTGCTACTCCTGGGAACACCTTGCCTCGTTGTAATCCCACAGGAGTAAATATAATACACCTGGCGCCGGGGACATTGAGCGTTGTAAAGCCTTTCGAGGAAAAGAAGCCAGAGAGACAGAGAGCTCACAACAGAGAGAGATTGCAACCATTTGAATAGTGAGTGGACCCTCAACTAGTCATTACACATAGCTACATTTCTTTTAAATGCTTGTAGTCCATATAATAATCCTAATAATAATTATGAAACAATAACAATGATGACCGACCACAATCTGTCTTCCAGTCCTCCTCCAAGAGTAACCATAGAGATAAAGAACACTTTGGCACTGTGTCCAGGCTTGCCAATATATGACAATTTTCTGAAAAATAAAAAGGCTTCAAATGGGAAAGTGGAGCCTCAGGCCAGAGGATGCTCTTGCAGAGAGGGGACGAGATGTGACTTGCTCGCTATTAATAGTAAATTGGGAGATAATTCCTGCCTTGTTATCTTAGCAGCTGCATGGAAGACGCCTAGCCACAGGCAGACTTCTAAGTGAGGGGCTGGCTGTTGTATAACCGACCCGCTCCTCCATTCCCTCTGTCTCTCTCTCCGCTCTCTCTCCCTTTGCTTTGCTTCACCTCTTTGCGCTTTCCTTCACTAGTCACTAGTCATTTTGATTGTATCGCCCTTCTTCTTCTGCTCCTCCTCCACCTGTCCTATCTGTCTCCTTGCTTTCAGTAGCACGGCAGGAGGCTGTAGAGGCCAGGGCAAAGCCCATGTCCCAATTTCCGCACAATCTCATATAACATATGTATCAGCAAAGACCCCCCCCCCTCCCCTTTGTTCCCTGTGCACATACATAATTTAGCTGAAAGGAATAATAAACAATGTACAATCATGCTGCAGAGAGATTTTAAATGTTTCATTTGAACATACTATATTCATGTAGGCATACTGTAGATGGAAAACGTTTCGTTCAAACTAAAAGAGCACCTCTGATTAAAGAAAACCCGGTCTTTATATGTAGAATATAGTTTGACATACTTTGACATACTTGTGGAAGGAACAACAATGAATGTACATAAATAGACTCGCTGACTTGTGCTCTGATTAGACCAAGCAAGACTATTGTCTCTCTAACTCTGTTTGACACTACATGACATTCAGGCCAGGCTTAATCTAAGACTTTTAGAAGAGGCTGGGTGCCAGAAATGTCTAATTTTGGTACAGTAGGTCACAGTGACAATTGTGTTTACGTAACTTGTATCTCAACTAAGGCTTTCTATTAGAGCAGAAAAATGTGGTCTTTGCCAGTCTCATTTATTTGCGTATCCAACACATGGCCTCACTGCATGTCCGAATTTAAATCTATAACACCATCAGTGGGAAACATGTCGGTACACGTTCAATCAATTCAGGCAGAGATAAAGAGAGGGCTGCTAAAGACCGAATCTGACTCTGATGGACATGGTGCTCACTGTTGGAGGTCACTGTATATAATGAAATCTGGTCATTCTGGCATATTGTAGAAAGGTCTGCTCTGTGTCATTACCATAAAAAACAATCTGATCTAATATAAATCCAATCATATTAAGTTAAAAGCCCCAAAATGCCAGCACCACTTATATCTCTGAGATTTAGTTGGTGTGTGTGCGTATGTGTGTGCAAGTGTGTGTGTGTGTGTGTGTGTGTGTACTACACAGAAGAAGGGACGGAATGCAAATTCGTTGTGTTTTGTTTATTTTGATAAATCTTTTAGTCCATTAAAATGCAGACAGCAAACTAACGGTGAGGGTGACATACACAGGCATACAGAGGGAGAGAGAGACAGAGAGAGAGAGAGACACACACACAGAGGGCACACTGCAGATGGCGGAGGAGCACATTGATTATTGGCCCCTTTCATCCAATCACAGTGCAGATATTGGGGATTGTGTCCGCCCTTGACCCTGTATGGGTGAACGCTCCTATACTGCTCTGAGCCTGAGGACCATACCATAGAAATAAAATGTATTGATCAAACACGGCGCGGTTTGAAGGACTGCGTTTATGATTTGGCTCTTAGTAGTGGCCCGAGGCGGTCCTAACGTTTGGCTAACACTTTTTATTCTGAAACCCAACGCTATTTTACGATGTGCGTCTCCTCCTGCCTGGATATGGGGAGGGAAGGAAAGCAATCACAGGTTTCCGCTCGATGAGTTTGTCTTCTGTGATGTGACATGCGGTGTGTACATGTGGCACCACAGCGCACCGGGCTTCTGCTACATCTGTGCCTCTGAGGTCACTCACGGCCGCTAATCTGTGGTGGGCTATGAATAGGAACACAGTGTCAGGTTGGTGGGCTACCGTTACCCATATCTCTTCTTCTTAATGGGATTAGGAGGAGGGCCCCCTCTGATGCCACTGCTATCATCAGGGAAGATATAAGAGATGGGTACATGTGGTCAAAGTTGAAAGACCCAAGGCAGGAATTGCTGTACAATAGGTATTGGTCCTTGGTCAGGCAGCAACACAAATGTTGTAATAAGCGATATGGTGACTTTTAATCTGCCAGTGAAATGAAACGCGTATAATGCTTAAACAAACGGCAGGGGGATAGCATACGGCAGAATTAGATGGAGGATGATATGCTCTGGGAAGTTCTACCATAATAAAGACAGGGACTGTCAAGAGGACATTAACTAATACAGAGGGGCCTTATATCTCATCATTGTCATTATACAGAGCATTTCATATCAATGGTGGTCGTAGATAACAGATAGTGGCTAATAGATAATGCTACGTATTGTCAAAACCAATCGAATGAGAGCACTGGACGACGGGGTTTCTGTGTGTCAGGGCCTCGTGGCGTGTTTACACAATTCAAAGGTCACACTTGTTGACAACCAGGGTTACATGACCTTTTCACCACTGAGCGGCAGTTTTGTTGTCGCAAAACATATAATCCTGTCTCCTACACATTCTGGCCGTCTCTGACCAGGATTCAATCATGTTTTTAGTGTCTCTTTCGGCCCCTGTGCAAAAACTCTGGGGTGGGGGTGGTCCCACTTGTTAAGTTGTTAAGGCTATTGATTACTTCAAAAGGACAAGACTGGGCAAGAATGATGACACACGCACGGGCAAACACACACACACACACACACACACACACACACACTGGGGGAATGGGTCAGACACACTGTGTGAGTCCCACCCTGCAGTCTGATGCTCTCGATCCTATCGTCAAAACCACAAGTACTGTTTAAACATTTTTTTTTACGTACCAAGACAGTTCCTTCACTGCCTATATCCTTGCACAGTATCCATAAACATGCTGCTGCTAAAAAAACTCACAACCAATAAATATATCAGATACATTTTGTTTTTTTAAGAATACGAGTGTATAATCCATTCCACAGGTGACAGTCTGCAGGGGGAAATGAGCTTCAAAATAAAAGCGTGGCCTCTCCTCAGTCACAGACGCTTCGCATACGTCTCCCTTTGTCTCGGCAGGCATGCGGTGGTCTAAGCTAACTTCAGATCAAATATCATAAACAACTTTGTACACCGTAATAGTATAACTGTCTAAAATCATTCTTTCAATAAAGGTAAAAGAACTGTAAACATGCACTCTTTTCCACTGAGGCGTCATGCCACCCAGGCTCCAAAATGATTGACCAAATTCACGAGTTATGTGTGGCATTATGGGATGTCATTTTGGCTTGTAAGATTCATAAACGTATGGATCGTATTGACAATGTGACAATAGGAATAGGGTTCATTTAAGATTTGCAATCAACGCATCTTTAAATGTATAGAACGCTTAAGTGGATGGTGTAGTAAAATCCCTCCCAATTGTTCTTACTGACGTCTATATAAGCATGTGTGGTTACTCTGCAGCACATCCGGTGTTCTGCAGAGTGGGTGTGTGTGTGTGTTTGTTGGGGCCTGGGTGGCTGAATAGTGACTCTGTGTTTTTAAAGGGAACAAGGGTTTTAAAGGCGTCAGCGCCTCAATCTAAGATGAAATTCAGATTGTTTTTTTTCTCCTTTCTTTCGTTTACCACCCAAACTGGTTTACGGGCAGCTCCTCTTCTGCCCCTTGCTTCACAGAGGTCTATCTAAGCAGGAGGGTGCGAGGCAGTTTTTACCAAACGTTACGTGATTCACAAGAGACCCATCTCAGTGCAGTCCTTACCCCCCCCGCCCCCCCCCACCCATTTTACATTCCTCTTAATCTTAAAGTATGATATACATCACACAGGTATTGCCCCCCCCCCCCCCCGCCCCAATTGAAAGAAGCCCACCTGAAGATATAGTGAGAGGTAGAGCGAGAGCCACATGGCTTCCGGTGGGGTCCGGTTTGAATCCGACCACGTCTGCTAAAACTGCCTCCAAGGGAGCCGCCACGGCTGGTTTGCAGCGAAGAACACTGATTCGTGCTCCTCTTAAGTATCTACGAACCTCACGCAAATATGATCCACTATATGCTGTTAAAAACACAATCACGTGTGTATATGTGTGCACTACACCTACCTTCCGTAAATATACAAATACTGTGTCTGCGCACATGGTATTATTTTGCCATGACGCTATGTTCATGTTTGGGGGGGGGGGGTTACATTCTGGATATAGTTTGATCACACTACAGTCTCCGCAAAACAAAGTCTCCGACGGTCGATTTTTCCTACTGTGAATATCTCCTCCGTCTATTACTTGTGATAGCTTCGTATTTTAAAAAACACATAAGGTAAGGAGCTTTGGGGGAGATAAGCAAAAACATGTATACAATGAAGATGTCCACCCCCCCCCCCACGCCAACACTGCATGTTGAAGGACGACCAGCTCGCCGGCGCTGGTTCTCCGCGTCCCCCTTTGACATTGTGAGTTTGATATTTTGACACTATATTTAGGCATAGGGTTTGAGGGAGGTTCTGATAGACCGACCCTGAAATAGAGGGATAACTTTAGTTTCCCCTGGCGCAGCTCGTGGGTAAATAAAACTCTTGAGGGGGTGGGGGGGGGGTGCAGCTGGTACACCCAGGAGGGCATTTATTTCCGTACATGCCGTGCTTACAGTGTCCTTTACTGTGGTGGTGGAGGTGGTGGAGGTGGTGGGGTGACGGACGTCGGATGGCTTGACGGTGACCTCTGATTCAAGCTGTAAGGTGTGCATGTTTGATACCGTGTCGGTAGGAATAGCTATACAATCCCGTAGGGCTCCGATCCTTCCCACTAACAGCCTGCCTCCAATCAGATTAGGGCTCATCTAGATTGGGGATGTCCTGGCGAGCAGCCGGAGGGTGGAGGGGAGGAGAGAGAGAGAGAGAGAGGTTTGCGTCACCTCGGGTCAAGCACCAGATCTTCTCCTGAGTGTGTAAGTACGGCAGAGGAGATCCGTGTTTGTGTTGTGTGTGTGTGTGCCACTGACGCAAGTCGCCTTAAAATCCCTGCATGTTCAGGTCACCGCTACGCGCTACCGCCATCAACCCATGAATGCGTTTACGGGGGTGAATAATGGATGAGACTTTTCTGCTCCCTTTCCTCGACGCGTAGTGCACCGTCGGGTCCACAGGGAGGCTCGGGAGTGAGCGCTCTCGCTCAAGCACTAAGCGCTCCATTATTCATAAAGGCGACGCGCAAAAAAGAGTGGATCTTACTCTTGCTTTCACGCCGGCCATCGTGAACAGCCACGTTTGGGCCCTCGCTCCCTCTCTCGCCGTCCCACTCCCGCCACCGCTCCCCACCAGTCTCGCGGGCTCCATCGCTCCTCTTCCTTTTTCCGTTTCAAGTATCGCACCGCTCCCCTGATATGTTCTCCATCTTGAAAACCTCGCTGGACACACT
>JAOPHQ010005747.1:0-50000 GCA_030340625.1 Merluccius polli | reverse complement strand
GCTGGACTGACGCAGGAAACCTGGACCCGTGTCTCCTGAACAAGTAATACACGCCGTGGCCGAAGAGCCTTCTGTGTTTTGGCATAATTAGGCCAAAGGCAACAATGACAGCAGAAGAATAAACGCTGACAGGCTATTTTGAGATTTAGCCGCATCTACTCAAATAGCCTTTCCCTCCTGCACCGCTCAGCGTAACCCCCTCCCTCTCCCCCAGCCCACCACTACTCCATCACATGCCCACGCTTTTGCCCCTACTTCCTCCCTGGTCCAAACATGGGCATGCCGTTGTGTCCCAGTAGTGAGCGAGTGGGCTGGCGGTGTAACAATGTTTCCCACCTCATCAGATCTGTGTGTAGCTCGGGCTCGCAGGCAGCCAGCGCTGTTACGTCTCACCGAGGTAGCGCTAAGAATAGACTAGAACAGCCTCTTACATAACCCAGTGGTACTGCAGTGCATTCTGGGATGCTCTGCCGAGCAGCGTGCCGCTAGAGTTGTTTGTGCCACGTTTCGTGCCGTTCTGTTTTACTTTGCTATAGAGCTTCAGCAAAACCTTACACGCACACACACACACACACACACACACACACACACCACGCACACGTGCAGAACCACCCACATGCCATCATGCAGGTCCCGCATGAGTTTTTCATCGTCATATTCATATTCTTGAATATTTTGTTGAAAGAAAGCATGATTAGAATACCTATGATATATATAGATCAGTTGAGTAACATCAATATTTGGAGAGACAGTTTTTTTTACTGTTATCAACTGAATCAGCCTGTTACTTACTAATGACTTACTAATACAAACATGCAGAGTGTGTGTGTGTGTGTGTGTGTGTGTGTGTGTGTGTGTGTGTGTGTGTGTGTGTCTGCGCGTGTGTGTGCTTGGCAATCACAATATTTCAGTTACAAAACCCCAACCTTTATATCTCTACAGTCCCTTCAGGAGAACCTAGGAAACAGCACAGGGCCCGGGGCCCTGGCGGCTGGCCCACAGTTATCAACAACCTTATTTGTCTTTCCTTCCCCCTCCCCCAGGCCTGCAGCCGTCTCCCTGCACCGACCAGCCTGTCCCGGTCTCTGGGTGGTCGGAGGCATGGCAGATGGTCAAGAGCACCTCGCCAATACCAAACGGAGGTAAAGGTATGGCGGGGGCGAGCAGGCCAGCAGCGCCTTGCTTGACGCCCTGACAGAGTACGCTATGTGGCTACGGCGGGGCACACTGTGCTTTATACGCGACCATCTCGGGGTCCTTCTCAGAGGTCCAAGTCCCTGGGAATTTGGACTTCGGATTTCTTAATTAGTTTTTTAATGAGCCGTTTTGGCGGGAAGGGATGATCCATGCTGCTACTGTACATAAAACACCCAATGGATGGTTTCATACAGAGACCATTTGTGGGAGGGTTTCACATTCCGTATCAACTGGTGAATGTTTCCCGGCCATTTTGATTGACTGGTGTGACTGGCTCGGGGGGCAGGGGGGGGGGGCTGGGGGGCAAGTCCAGTGGGAGAGGAAGTTGAGGAATTTAATCTAGAAAACTAGCAGGAAATGAGCAAGACAGGCAGGGGAACCGGGAGGAAGGATGAAGGAGGAAGAGATGGTGCAGTGATAGAGGTTGAAGATGGACAGAAGAGAGGAGGTGCTGACACTGTGGGGGCCGACATAAGCATGTCCTGGGCCCATCAGCACCTCCAGGTCTGTGTGTGTGTGCGTGTGTGTCAGTGTGTGTGTCTATGTGTGTCCGTGTGTGCGTGTCTGTGCGTGTGTGTGTGTGTGCGCGTGTGTGTGTGTGTGTGTCAGTGCGTGTGTCTGTGTGTGCGTGTCTGTGCGTGTCTGTGTGTGTGTGTGTGCGCGTGTGTGTGTCTGTGTGTCTGTCTGTGTGTGCATGTGTTTTCTCTCACCCTCCGACTACCGAGCCGACGTCACCAGACAGCCTGGAACACGTCAACCAAAGCGAAAATATTTTCCATAGATTTTCAATAATTTCAAAGATTTTGGTTCATCCTTTTTTTTTGTCTCAAAGGTTAAAAAGAAATACTGTTTACAAAGAGCAGGCATTTCCCACATGTATATTAATACATTATTCTCGTGAGCCCTGTTATTTTAATGAGGTTATGCCACCAGCCCACACTACTACTATGGTCTGTTCGTGTGTGTGTACAGCGTGGTGGTGGTGGTGGTGGTGGTGGTGGTGGTACACACACCAGGCAGAGTGACTCACAGGCAGCAGATGCTTTGACTGTGGCCACGGCACCCTTCGCTTGCTTAACATGACCTGCATGGCGGCATTAAACGCAGCAAACCACTCTAAACACATGATTGCTATGTTGAAGAGCAAACGGTCGTCATGAACAATTGGCTAAAAGCTGTGCACGCAGAGTTACTCTGATGTCGGGTGGTTGCGTACACAAGAGCGCAAAATAAATACAAAACATAAACATGCATACTTCCCCCTCTACATAGACGTGTAGAAGGAGAGAGAGAGGGCAAAAGATAGAGACACAGAGACCAAGGCAGAGAGAGAGACAAACAGAGTGGACTTGCTGAAAGGGGCTAGCAGGAGGATCACGCTCTCTCTCACACACACAGACACACACACACACACTTAAGTCTCTTACATGTTGATAGAGCAAACATTTCTATGTACACAGGGCACACACACACACACAGACACACACACACACACACACACACGCTACAACACACTTAATGATCAAACTGTCAAAGGATTTGCAGATCGTTGAAAGACAAGCTGACAAAGTTTGGTCAGCTTCAAAGCTCCCTCCTTATGTTTGCCAGGAGGACATTCGACAATGATGATCCTTCTGAGGCCTCCAAGACCATGTGGAGAACGGCACGTAGCCATGGGTAACTTTTGATGTGTCTCTGATGTGTTAATGTGTGTTGCATGTGGGAGTGTGTTTGTGTGTGTATGTGCAAGAGTGTGGCTTTGTTTTGGCGTGGGTGTTTCCGTGGGTGTTTCTACCCATATGTCCATCGTGTCGTGTGTGTGTGTGAGTGTGTGTGTACATGTGTATGTGTGTGTGTGTGTGTACATGTGTGTGTGTGTGTGTGTGTTTGTGTGTGGGCGTGTGCATGTGTGTGTGTGTGTGTGTGTGTGCATGTGTGTGTGTGTGTGTGTGTGCGTGTGCATATGTGTGTGTGTCCACACCGCAGTGTGTAGGGTGTCCTGAGTGTTCTCAGGGTATTAATACTTGGGACATATGGACAGGGCATCCCGCAGCGCTAGAACCGGTGTTATGCCAGACCGGGGCACGACCAGAAGAACTCTGCTCTCCCGTGTTCACAGTAGTGGTAAACAGAATGAGGGTGTTTATGTCAGTGTGTTTATGTGAGTGTGTGAGTGTGTGCAAGACAGCATGGTTTGTTGCTTATGGGTGTGTGCGCGTGCTTTCAAAGTGTGTGTGTGTCTCTGATTATGTGGTGAAAAGCGTACAGTGTTGAATGCATGGCATTTGAACACTCTACGTACACACACATTACGTGCACAAAAGAGCAAAGCAAAGTGTCATTGCTCTTGTCTGTTATTCTCTCTCTCTCTCTCTCTCTCTGTCTCTCTCCCCTGCCCTCTCTTTTGCTTCCTCTTTCTGCTTCGGCACATCCGTCTCCATGGAAACCGGATTCGTTTCAACGAGAGGAGAGAACAGAGGTAAGTAAGAGGCATGAACATACACACAGGTAAAGCGTCACCTTGTTCGGTCCAGTTTGTATTCATCTACCTTTTGTGCGTCTGTGCTTTATATCAACATATTCAGTAACATTACTTGAGACAGCAGGACAAACACTCAGTTGCACGACTGTGTCAGGTTCAAAATCTTTTGAAAAAGACTCATTTGAATTTGAAATGCAGACCTCGGGTGCTGTTTTTGAGGTACTCCTTTGTCTGAGAAGCGGTGTTAGTCATACATTGTTATTTATCCACAACCACCTATAAACCCCCTCTCTTCTGCCCTTCTTTCCCGGTCCTCTCCGCTCCTCTCCTCTCATCACATTGCCTCTGCAAAGGCAGCACAGTGCAGTGCCATCTGTGTCTGCCTAACAGCTGTTCCCTTACTGCTCTTGTCGTTGGGCGCTTAGTGACAAGAGAGCCCTCATCATAGAAGTGGACCCAGTGGAGAACAGAGATACGGTGGCGTGAACTTAAACTACCAGAGATGTCTAGACAGACCATCCATGCGTCGTACTGGCCTCCTAGCAACACACCATGAAGCGGCTAGCTGACGCTGTGACAGGACAAATGATAATGCAACATACTCAAGATGATGCCACATGTCTTTTGGACTCACCCTGCACACAGAACTTGAGCTCCTTCACATCGGTGACGGTGCTGCTGGGCGCTCGGTCTGGGACCTTCTTGCTCATGCGGTTGTAGTTCCGCCTCTTCTTGGTCTCGCCCCACAGGTTGGAGCCACCGTGCATGCTGGGAATGTTGAGGACGGCGATGCCCTCCAGGGATGTGTTGCTGAGATCCAAGATGATCCCATCACACTTCAGAGAGAGACAGAGAGAGAGAGAGAGAGAGAGAGAGAGAGAGAGACAGAGAGAGAGAGAGAGAGAGAGAGAGACAGAGAGAGAGAGAGAGAGAGAAATACAGGGATTGTGTTATAGATACGATTCAAATCTCACAACTGTGAACTAAGTTCGAAAGCCATAAGTCCTGAGTGCACACAACACACCGGGTGTGCGTATTCAGCATGGCAGTGGCAGCCAGCCGTAAAATATCTAGCAGGGAAATGCACTATTTCCATTAAGTGCTCCATTCATCTTCCCTGTCATGGTTGGTGTCATTTACTGGTGTAAGAAGTCTCATCGACACTCGATTTGAAACTCTGCCAAACGCAACGAGCAAATGAAGACAAGACTAGACAAGACCAGCACTAGACAAAGACAGACGTAAGACGAAAGACATGCCGAATAAACATACACCGTGTGCGTGTGCGTGTGTGTGTTTGTGGGGATTTCCTCTGTTGTGTTCATCTCGAACCCCGTGCATCGCAAAACATGTCATCTCCAAAGTGTCGCGGAACGTGAAGGACGACACCTCTCCTCTCCGCGACTGTTCGCGAATAAACAACCGGTAATGATTAAACTGCTGCTTGCAAAAAGGCAGGTTGTGGTTCAGCACTGAATGTTGAAGTGTCGTTATTAAGATGTTTTAGCGGCACCGGGCCAATGGTAAACAAGTTCCCCCTGAATAAGTGTCTAGCCACGCTGAATGAGTACATACTTGGCCGAGCCAGACTCAAGCACAGACAACCTCCAGCTTCTCGCCTAATTGTTGAGTGGCTTTGATCAGAGAAGTGTGTGTGTGTGTGTGTGTGTGTGTGTGTGTGAGTGAGTGAGTCTGCATTTAACCTCTCTCTGCATTCAACCTTTCTCTGCTGCTAACACAGGGCTAGCCAAGTGAGAAGCGCCGGATAACAGACAGAGTGAGGTGTCGACATCGCCGTCACCTCGTACAGGGAACAGCTTGTATGTAACCTGTGAGATAGTGTTTCATTTCCATGTAACACCTTTGGAGTGGGAGTTCGAGACTGATTGCACTTGCCGAGAACAAAGAGCAGACACGGAGGACGGTGCGGCGCGCGGATAACAACAGAGTTTCAACCGGAATAGTAATTACTTCTTCAAAGTTGTCAATGCCATAATACTCACCTCCACTTCGATGCATTCATTAAGCTTCTTACAGGTGGCCGAGATGGTTTCTGTGGTGCCGAACTCAAAGTACCACAGCTTGTTTTTCATCCTGCGCGTAGAGGAGAGAAAGAAAAGAGCAGCGGTGACGTGGAGGATAACACAACAACATGGCTAGAGGATAATACGGACAGTTGTGATTCTGTCTCCCTGGCGGTCAACTGTCATATCGTAAAACAGGGTGTAGTTGGCAGGGCCTCGGGGCGGGGGGGCGGGAGGGTGGGGGCGGATGTGGACATATTGAAGCTGTCCGCCGCCCACAGCCGTGTGACCCCAAGAGGTTGACCTCTGAGGTCTATCCACACAGCCCAAAGCTTCACCCCCGAGGGGACACGGTGCGGACAACAGTGGCTTTCTGGGTGACATGTAGCACATGTCATGAAGAGGCGTTACGGTACGATCTGCCATCTCTCTGGCGGTGAGCACAAGCTTTGCCTCGTACGCCATTGTGTGTGTGCGTGTTTGTGCATGTGTGTGTGTGTGTGTGTGCGTGCCTGTGCGTGTTTGTCAGAGGCAGCAGAGTCGACTGCTGGGTTCTTCACAACATCTAAAACAACAACAACAACAACAACAACCCACGGCTTTGCCTGCATGCTACTTCGACCTGAAGGCATGGTGACCCAGTGGTTGGGATTGCATGTGTTCCCATGTTTTTTCCCGCTGTCGCCATTGCGCAATGGATTGAGCAAACAGCCAAGGCGAGGCGAGTCAAGCGTCTGCTTAATGGAGCTGCCTGTGTCCGGTGCAATCTGCCCCAGCCCCAGCACCATGACGTGTTTGGGTTTGGTCGCAGGTATTTCCAGCTTCTTTAAAGGGAACTCCAAGTCAAGTCAAGTCAAGTCTGTTTTATTTGTATAGCCCTTAATCACAGTCTGGAAGGGCTTTACAGGCCACATGTTTATGACACCCCCCCCCCCCCCCCCCCCCCCCCCCAACTCCCATAACTATCAAGGTGTCAACGTTACTCTTTTTTTTGGGGGGTTCGAAATCTACTTGCCCCGAAGTTAGTTTGACTTGACCCTATACAAATTGTTTAATTTATTAGCGGCTATCAAAAAACAACATAGACTAAAGTTAATTGTCATGTTTAATCTTTATTTAAGTAAATTAAACAGAAAAAAAATGACACAGTGAGACACAGTGTTCATAGATGCGAAGCAACAAACATTCTTGCGTATCGAAAATGGTACGACCAATACCCCCTCCTTCTCCCCAGATATGGTACGACCAATACCCCCTCCTGCTCCCCAGAGATGGTACGACCCATTCCCCAATAGTCTCCTATGCATGTGGGGGAGGGGGGGAGGGTGCTATGCTGTGTGCCAGAGAACGAGAACAGATTTGATGAGACGACGATCGGAAAAAATGATTGAAACATTTTATGTTATTTTATTTTTGCTAGATTTACAAGCTCGACGAGGCTTTTACTTGCTCCGGGAAATTGGGCAAGCCTTGTTGTTGAAGGTGCTTGGTACCGTGTGGGCATACCGGTACCAGTGCCAGTGCAGAGAAACAGAGACATCAGACGTAATGTCATGTCATTAAGACAGAAAGAGTCAGAAATATAGCACACTATTTTGGTGTATGGTTTACTTATGTAAGCATGAGTTGAATCATCATTTGTTCAATATGAATACAATATTAACATGTTTCCAAGCTGTATAACCTTATTAACTTCTATTTCACAACCCCCACCCCCCCGAAAACATTTATCATTGTCATTTGTCATCTGACATGTTTTTGGCATGTTGTTCTGTAGGTGTTCATGTGTTTTCTTTTTATGTCTTTTGATGCCATTTGATTTTATTTGTTGTTTGCATGTGAATTACTGTATGTCTGCTGTCATTCCTATTTATTTATTTAGTGTAGTTTATTTAGCTTAGGCTTAGTTTGTGTGTGTGTTGTGTGGTGTGTGGTGTGTGGTGTGTGTGTGTGTGTGTGGTGTGATGTAGTGTAGTGTAGTGTAATGTGGTGCGGTGTGGTGTGTGTGTGTGGTGTGCTGTGTATGTGTGTGTGTCTCTGCGTCTCTCCCCTGCCCTAGGAGTCCCTTCATTCAGCACGCAGGCCACCCTCTGCATGCTGAGTGGGGTGGAGGGAGGATGTGGGGCGGGGTGGACGACAGCAGCGGAGAGCAGGGGAACGGGTTCACAGGCTGGTTCACACCAGTGCTCACCCACACAATAGAATGGAAATAAGCACACAAACGAATGCGCCTATTGAATCCTTACCTCATATCCATACAGTAGGCTTGGTGTGTTGATAAGAGGGGGCGGCACAGTGGTGGTGGTGGTGGTGGTGGGTGGTGGGTGGTGGCTAGAGCTAGATGTTATGAAAACATGGTTCGGGGGTCTTAGTGGGGCCACTGGGGTGGGTGTATTCACCCGGTCTCGTGACTCCCCCTCCAGCAAGCTACCCTTCCCCTGAGATAAGCATCTCCATTAATTCCCTGCAAGAGCAGTGACCCCTGCAACCTTTGCCCCCCCCCCCCTACTGCCACAACCTACCATACACACACATAGCCATGCTCTCTCTCTCTCTCTCTCTCTCTCTCTCTCTCTCTACTCTACTGTGTATAAGTTCTCAAACTGGATTGTCTGGCCGTGACGACATGTGTGACGACACATGAACACATCGTGGCACCTTTGCCAGTGCCTACGTCTTTCCGATAAGCCACCGAAGTAAGTCGGTTGCAGTAACCAACTTAGCACTCTGGGACAGATCGATGGACATTGGCCAGGGATAGTGTGCATTTACATAGAGGAGGGTTGGGGTGGGGGGAGGGAGGGAGGGAGAGGTGGGGGAGATGGGGGAAGGGCCGTGTGTTGGGGGGGGGGGGGTTTAAGAAGACAAATCCAGTGAGTGGAATCTGATCTGTTATCTCTGGTAATCTAATCAGCTGCTCAGTTCCCAGTGAGCTCTGCTTCAGGACTTAGTAAAGCTGGTTATATACTTACACTGATACCAAGGCGGACTCGATGGTACGAATATGCTGTTTTTTTCCCTGGGAAAAAGGAACGTCTCAGTGGACAATCGATGGACAATGAGTGAAATGCAATTTGCACCCATGGAGAAGTCAGCCATCTCATACTTGAGGTTGTCGATTGTTGGTCAGAGAAAAATAAAACAATGACCACCGAATGTAATCGTGCCAGGGTGAGACATCATAGGCCTAGGAAGGAAGACATGCTGGAAGACAAAATGCACTCTATCCCCCAGGGTGCAATGCAAATTGTTGGGAAAACACAAAGTGATCAGCAAATGGAGGGGTGTCATGCCCTTTAACCTCACAAGGACCCAGGGCTGGGTGGTGTGGCCCAAATCTTCTATCCCGATATAGGTCATTTAATATCTTGATAATGAAATATATCACCATATAGCATGTTTTCTGGTAATTCAATAAATAAATAACCACATGGTAAACCCTTTTTTTGTATACTCCTGTGTGAATTAAATACTTGACAAATTAAAAGTATTTTCTAATAGTTTTCATCACTTTACTGTAATGCAGCCTTTAAAACCAGGAAAAGACAACGCTTAACAACAAATAAAAATATTACGATATCCAAATTCTAGTCTCATATCACAATACCAATATAATATTGATATATTGCCCAGCCCTACGAGGACCCATAACTGAACAGAAAGCATTGTACAGTGACACTCTTAGACTCTTTAATTAAAAGATGACTCATCTTTTCTCAATATGTTACCAACGAATAATGTATTACACTTATCGTCGCAGGTCAACGTGGTGGACTAAAGCATTAGACCATGCATCGCATGATCCCTGTCTGAATCCCTGAAGATGAATACCGCCAGTTTATTAGGTGCAGAATGTCATCAGTGGAAGAATGTCATTAATAACTTGTTCAGTCCGGCACATTCCTTGAGGATCTAAATCCCTTCCTGAGGGCCCTCTCTACCCTATGGTGATATAACCTTTGACCCTACAGTGTCAAACGTGTGTGTGTGTGTGTTGCTGTTGTTAAAACAGAGCTTAAGGAGCCCACAAGCAGGGAGTCATGCCCTGTGTCCATTGTGACAATGAACACAGGCATAGATGAAGATGAAGATTACTCAGCCGTCACATCAGATTTAGGGGACCTTTCACACAGAGCCTTTGGTAGATTAGGTCGCTAGTATTTTAATCAAGCATTTTTTTTGCCAACATTACGTTTTTTCCAAATGTGTCTCAGTTGAGTTTACAAGACGAGCTCAGAGGAGACATGAAAGGCAATGCTTTCTCGCACGTTAACATCTGGATTTAGTGTAGCATGCCTCGGATAAAAGCGCCCACCAAGTTGCATACATATATATATAAACAACATGGGGACATTGCCACTCAAGTTGAACACAGCGAACTCCATAAAGGGGGTCAGCAAAAACCGAGCATGATCTTAAATTGAGTGTTTTGCATTGTAGCGCATTGTATCGCAAGAAGAAGTGGTAGAGTGAGAAATGATTGTGTATTATGTCCAGAATGGATCATTGAATGGTTTTGTGCTTCTGTTAATTGGTATTGAAACATGATAATGACAGTGAGGATACCAAAGTACCTTTTTCCTTTGAATGTGTTGCTACTCTATGCTGACATAACTGTGATTAAGGGCTATACAAATAAAATTGACTTGACTTGACATGCATTTTATGTATTTATATTTTGTAATTTTCCTGTATTTTTACTGTTATGTTGTTTACATTATTATCTGTATTGGAAATTATATATATATATATAGCTCTTAAAAAATACAACTTCCAAGTCAACGCTGCATTAAACTAACCTCATTCAACAAACACATGCGTGGCCTCCGGCTGTTGAGGACACCACCCTAAGGATTAGCAAATACGGCTTCCAGAAGCAAGTGTGCACCCTGTGACATGTCAGTGACCTGTTTACCTGCCTGGCTGAGGAGCACATCACTCCACGCAATTCAAGACAACACCCCACAGCAGGGAAACGTGTGCTTAAATACAGTGAACTGTGGGCTTAAGTACAAAATGTAAAAGTCAACAGATGATTAAACCCATACCTCACTCTTCTCCTTGTGCGGCGTGATGCGACACATTGTTTAAAAGACACTCGTCTCTCGCCCATCACAGTCTCAACAGGCTTATTCTGTTATGTATTATACAAGTTTCCAATTTTTTTGTAGGAACACAAAGGGGCATATTAATAAAAGCCAGAATCGCAAAGCACTGTATTTGATCAATTGCTGCATGTGACGGGTGTTGTGCTGAAATACTGCCTCCCTGCCGGAGTTGGACCACAGGTTGGAGGCTTGAGGGAAGGCCAGAGGACTTTCAAACACTGAAGGCGTTTAGGATGTTTGCCTTGCCCAGAAGTTAATTATTATTATTTTTTGACTATTGTAAATTTATTAAATTTATTCAGCCTTTCCAAACTGACATTTAAGCCATTTCTGCCTCTGGACACATTAGAGGAAATCAAACACTGACACACACACATCTTCATTTCTTTCGTCTAATGTTTTGCCATCAGGTAAAGCTGTTGGACACACACGTGTTAATGTGTAAAAAGTGATGTCTCATGTAAAAATAAAACCAGATTCTTAGCTTTCTGAAAGCCAGTTTCGAATTTCTAGAATCTGTGTTTTGTGAAACTGTGAGAAATTGGAAATTAAAATACAAATGGTAATTAAAGCTCCAAGGAGCTGTGTGCGGGACCTCGCCGAGTCCGTCGGGGCGTGTCGTGGATAGTGTCGCGACAGGTTGGCGTCCGACGCGGTCCATGCAGTGTGCGGTAGACCGGGGCGTTCACAGGGAGACGCGTAGTAGCTAACATTAGGGTCAGGGAATGGCACAAATCGCATCAGTTTGACATTCCATTCAAAATGGCCAACTTTGACGATACGCCACGGACACGCCCTGTGACGTAGAGTCGCAAAGAGCACAATGTTTGTTCGGCACCATCTTCTGACTGTACTGATGGATTTTGAAGCAGAACAAACAAATTCCCTGGGGGGAGTTTGGTCACAAACATTGGAAAAAAAGACCACAGAACCAACTTTGACGGAACGCCACGGCCACGCCCTTTGACGTAGAGTCGCAAGGAGCACAATGTTTGTTCAGCACCATCTTCTGACTGTACTGACAAATTTTAAAGCAGAACAAATAAAATCCCTGGGAGGAGTTAGTTCCCAAACATGGGAAAAAAATACCACTGAATTAAAAATGGCCAACTTTGACGGCACGCCATGGCCACGCCCTTTGACGTAGGGTCGCAAATAGCACAACTTTTCTCAAGTAACATCTTGTGAGTGAACTAAAGAATTTTGAAGCCCAAGGGACAACTCCCCTGGGAGGAGTTTGTTCAAATACAACGGCAAAAAAGATCACAGAATTGAATATGGCCTACTTTGACGGCCCGCCACGGCCACGCCCTTCGACGTAGAGTCGCAAATAGCACAACTTTTCTCAAGTTCCACCTCCTGAATGGATAAAAAAAATTTGAAGCCCAGGCGACAAATCCTCTGGGAGGAGTTCGTTGAAATAGGAGGCGAAAATTGAAAAATGACAAAAATTGAAATTAAAATATCTGACTTCCGGTGGGTTTTGGGGTATGGGTCCAAGAGGCTTTTTTGTAGGTCTTGGACTGTGACATGGGCCTACCGAGTTTCATAAATATCCGTGAAACGGGGTGTCGGGGCTGCTTTTTAAAATTCCTGTAGGGGGCGCTACAACCACGACAAACATGATTTTTGGTACCTGAGCTCCGGGCACTAGTCTACACATGTCCTGTGAATTTCATATTCATAACTATTACGGTCTTTGTACAGTGATTTATGCTGACATTAGAGCGCCACCTAGTGGCGGAAATTTTTTCTCCTTTTAACGTAAGCCTCAGGGAGCCATGTGCTATCATCGTACCAAGTTTCGTTTAAATCGCACTTGCCGATGTGGAGATATAAACTTCTTAATTTTAAAGAGCGCCACCTAGTGGCGATGGTCTGAAAATTTGTTAGATGGTTAATGGAGGTATGAGGAACTATTGACCAAAGTTTGGTGTCGAACAAACATACCAAAGTGGAGAAATGGTCCACTTGCTTTTTTTATGTCAAATTTACATAAATTAAAATATTTATAGCGCGCTTAATTTTTGAAATATTGAAATACTTCCAATTACTTTTTTTCATGGGACAGTCTGGAGATGCTACCTGTGAAGTTTTGTGCGAATCAGAGAAAGGCTCATAGTTGGAACCTATAGACGTAGTATTTGCGAGTTTTCGCGCTGTAGCGAAAAATAAATGTAGGCGGAAGTGGGCGTGGCCTATATGAGGAGGTGCAGCAATGTTTCCTGCATGTGTGGATATAAGGTTTATGAATGTGCGACCAAGTATGCAGGAGTTATGAGCGTTACGGAATTTGGTCAAAAATAGCGCCACCTAGTGGTCTTCCAAGTGTGCGACACGAAAGTGACGCATAGAATATATAATTTTTCACCAGCTCCGACAACTTTGCCAAATAAAAAAGAGTTTTCATATACGTTGAGATAGTGCAAATCGCCGGCAAAGTCGCTAAAAAGAATAATAATAATAATAATAAACGAAGCAATTTCAATAGGGACCTTCCAGTTTCACTGGCTCGGTCCCTAATAATGACAATGTGCTAAACATCACGTTTGCCAACTTCAATAGGCTCAATAGCAGGATGTCGGAGCACAACACACCACACACACGACATTGTATCTAAAAACGAATATCAAACAGAGAGGACAACACTACGGCAGACTGGCATGGGACACTGTGTTTTTGCCCAAGCTGCTGGCTGCCTATCCGACCTGCTGTCTTTTCTACTGGACTCTGTTTCAGATGATGACTCGGCCCCCAACGCAACTCTGGCAGGAAAATGATAATGTACCCAGTGAAGGAGTCAGAGCCCAGCACAAGTCGGCTGAAAGAAAGCGGCGATCGCCCACCGCCCCCCCCCCCCCCCCCCCCCCCCCTCTGCCGCGAGGACACGCGACTGCATGGACCAAACGGGGAGGTGTCTGATCCCGCACATGAGGTGTCAGCTCTCCTCCCTTCCCCCGACTAACTAACTAACTATACCCCCCCCCAAGCCTCTTCACTGCCATGGGTGTGAATGTATAATGAGATAATCAGTGGACACCATGTCAAGTCTTGGGGAAGGATCACGAGAGCTCACTTGGATGCCAGACCTCGCCGAAGGCCATATGGCAGTTTGAAACCACAGATTTAACATCAGCTTCTATCCAGTTCACCGGGTGATTTGTTATAAAAGTGAACTATGATATAACCTCAGATGGCCTTGTTTTGCACACAGCACTTTGCATGAGATATACAAATTTGGTAATAAGCTAAACACGACATCGAAAGCACTTTGAGCGCTTTGAGTCCTGGGGTCGACACGGTGAAGTCTGACTTCAAGACAATTCAAAGCATTACTCTTAGCAATTAAAATTAGCATTGCTCTAGCAAACAAGCGACTCCCTTGCTGGGATTGGCTCTTCAGACGGCATCACCATGAAGCTGGGAAAGGGAGCGTCCGCTGGTCTTAACCTCACAACCTCCATTGTTATTGTAATACAAGCAACAAAAGCAGCCAGAGCCCCTTTATTTCTCATCATCACACAAGAGCTATTCGACACTTCCTAATCCAAAACTTCCTCTCCCTGCAACCCCTGCCCCCACCAGCGCTGAAAGGCGCACACACACACACACACACACACACACACACACACACACACAGGCACGTGCACGCACACACACACACACCATTAGCACCTGGGTAGGGGCTCTTAGGGCCTGGCTACTTCTTCTTCTTTAGACTGACAGAGCTCCACAGACAGGGGCGTTGACACTCAAACGTCCCTAGCAACAGCTCCTCTCCTCGGAGGGGTCAGAGGGGGAGAGAGGGGGATGGGTGGGCATGATCATTACATAAGGTGGTTGGTCTCGGTAGAGTGGTGAGAGGTGGATAACATCAAAACCAAATGGTGTTTTCTAAAAATAAATGTGAGAGGTTGCTGTATATAAAGTTGATATATAAAGTATATACTGTTGATTCTTGAAAATACATAATGCACGAGAATTTCATTTCAGGATAGTGACAGTATGGCTACGTCTTTTAATCCTCTCGGCTCTGGAAGGGAAATCAAAAAACAACATCAAAAGCAGTAAACTAGTTTACCTACCATCATAGTAGCTACCTTTTTTCAAAGAAAAGAAGCAGAAAGGTAGTTAATGTCGGCCCTACTCTGGCGATTTAGGACTTCAGCAGCCTCATTGGTCCATAGTAATGGATCTGGACGTGTATGTGTGTGTGTGCCTGCGTGTGTGTGTGTGTATGTTTGCATTATAGGAGAGATGAGCAAGGTGACAGAGACGGACAAACCGTGGGAACGGAGACAGACAGGCAGAGACAACAGCGCACTGAGCCGGGCCTGTGTGCGTCCGCAGGCAGCTCGCCGCTCTTCAGCTCTCTGCCTGTTGCCAGGTCAGAGGTGAACCCTCCACCGCTGAGGTCCTATCACCCATGGCGAGAGGCTGCGACGTCTCTACGCTCAAAGTCTTTCAGTATAAATTGGCATGAAAACCAGCAGACACTTAGGCGGCCAAATGCATCAATCAGACAACAATGAAACAGTTACGAATGTCCATCAACTGTCTGGTCTGTGGTGAAAAGCAAAAAAAAAAGAATAGCAGTGGGGAATTTGAAAACATACGGATCGTTTTAGAAGATAATTTTGATGTACATTCGGACTAATACACCATGTACTCCTTCTTGAGCTTTGTTGCGATTTTCCTCAACTAAAACTATTCAATAATGAAAATTACATCACCAACGTCCATTCTAAAGACCATTATACATGCCTGCACTGAAAGGCTGAAGCTCTCAGTGCAGTCAGTGTGTCACACTGTGCATCAATTCATGATCTAGCCGCATACAAATTCTAATCAGTACAGGTTACTTATGTTACGTTTGTATTGTATGTTTATTCAGCTGGAAATGCAGCGCAGGCAACAAGCTCATTCCAAAGCCATCCAAAAATATGCAATTATCCTAAACAAATGTTTGATGCCCTCAAAACAGGCCGATTATCTCCACCTAGAAAAACATACTGTAAGCGTCTTACTTTCCTAAGGAGTTCAAGATGAGTCAACACTTAATTAACCCTGGGAGGGAAATTCAGATGTATGATTAATATGAGTAATTAATATAAGTCATAATAAAAGAGTGTATTTATATCTAGATTCAATATTGTATTTGCTCCTGCTTTGGGAGTGCTGCGGGTGCCATCACGCAACATAGTCACACGTACGCACACACGTACGCACGCATGTACACACACGTGGATGTGTGTTCTGATGCCGCCGTCATTTTGGAGACAACGTTACAGTCCTACAGTGTAAATCAACAGCGGCGCCGCTATATAATCTGAAATCTACATCCGAGTTCTGAAACTCACATCTGGGCGGCAGTACCTCAGGAGGTCGAGGGGGTCGCCTGGCAACCCGGAAGGTCGCTGGTTCGTTCCCTGGCTCCTCCTCGCTAAATGTCAAGGCGTCTCTGAGCGAGACACCTCTCCCTAACTGCTGTCGCCTTGCGTGGTGTATGAATGGGTGAATGTGATAATAGTAGGTAAAGCATTTTAAGAGGATTTAACAGGTCTGAAAAGAGCTATACAAATGCAGTCCATTTACCAAGTACGTGTCTATAAAGAAAAGTGTGGCTATGTAGAAGCTCTAATTTAAATAATGTGAAATAATAACATTTGGGTTCAATACGCTGGGTTTAACCCTCTGAGCAGATGCAGCCCAACACACACCATTTATTTGATTGCCCTCTAGTTAGCCCCCTTGTTGGTCGCTTTCCCCTGTCTAACTCTCGTTTGCCTCTCCAGCCCTTGGACAGTTTGAGTCGTTATGCAACCTAACAAGGTGATTACGAATACCCTCATACAGTGCCCCCTGAAGCTACCTCCTATTGTGCACATATCCAGAGTCTGTTCTGGATGACGTCTATGGCTGAGTAGTTAAGAGCAGTACAAGGCATCGCTTCTGTGAGGCCCTTCTACCAAATCAACAACTTTTTATTTCCCCTTATATATCCTTGAAGAGTTTGACACTTAAGCTGACACACGAAGGCTGGCTGAATCACTACACCAAATGTTACAGTAAGCCAAGTGCACAGGCACTAACAACCTTTATACCATGGCCAGGTACCAATACTTGATTCTGATTGGCTGGAGAGGTGTGCATTATTTTTGATGGCATGCACGGATATGACTTGTTGTAACATAAGCGGCCTTATCACCGGTGCTAAACGAAACATTAATTCAACTTGGAGTGGACTGCCAGGTTGTTACTAAGATCGTCTCTATTTACCGGAGTAATAAGGTAACGTTGCCAGGTCGTTACTAAGATCGTCTCTATGTATTGGAGTAATAAGGTAACGTTGCCATGCCGTTACTAAGATCGTCTCTATTTACTGGAGTAATAAGGTAACGTTGCCATGTCGTTATTAAGATTGTCTCTATTTACTGGAGTAATAAGGTAACGTTGCCATGCCGTTACTAAGATCGTCTCTATTTACTGGAGTAATAAGGTAACGTTGCCATGCCGTTACTAAGATCGTCTCTATTTACTGGAGTAATAAGGTAACGTTGCCATGTCGTTACTAAGATCGTCTCTATTTACTGGAGTAATAAGGTAACGTTGCCATGTCGTTACTAAGATCGTCTCTATTTACCGGAGTAATAAGGTAATGTCCACATTCCACATGAATCTCATGTTAACTCACATTAGGCATTAGTCAGACCCATATATGTTTCTCCGGTCATTTGCCGTTTGTTTACAGGCACACGAAAAGTAGTGCGAGCTAAAAGTTGTACATTTGAAACAGAATTACCCCAAAATATGAATCAACACCCTTATATTTGTATTGATTCGTAAGTGCCCATGGTATAAGTGGGATAATCCACTCCGAGGTGTGCAGGTATCAAAAAATAATGGAGTACACACCTCGTTATGGATTATCCCTTAAATAAACCACAGAAAATCGCGGAAAAACTTCAGAATGAATTATTATTATTATTATTATTATTATTATTATAAGCAGTTATAACATTTACAAACTGTCCCTGAACTGCTCCCACTTTCTGTAAAAAAGCTGTGGTTTCTAAAAAGGGACTACATACATAACTATATACTTTATGTTGTATCACAACTATTAGTTTATCTATTCTCTTGTCATTGCCAATATCTGCAACAAACAATGTGCCCTCTGTGTAATCGTTTTGTCCTGTGATTCATCAATCCTCAATTAGGCCAGCCCACTGGAGTCTGATGGACATTTTCTGCACCGAGTAAGAGATTCTGTCGCCATGACCTTGTCAGGATAACAGGCAGAATCCATACGCATGTCAAATAATAAACCATGTCACATGCCAACACTGTGTAAAACTAGCATGTGCTACCTCAGCAATGTAACATCGGAAGATCTTTTACCGTTGTTGTGAGGCCGTTTGCAAATACAACCTTTAAAACATATTTAGTCGACGTGCTAGTGTGTTGCTAATTTCAGGGTTTTCCACATTTAAGGAGAGGGTGGACTGTGTGTTTCCACCTCAGGTGCCCCCATCTGGGTTTGTCACCACTGCATTTTGGACACATGACACAAAAACACATAAGCTGACACAACCTCCCGTCTGCTCTTATTGTACTTCTGAACTCGAATCCAGCAAGGTCCAAATCTTTTTTTTTTTCTCGTCCGTTGTGTTACATATTCAGGTATTTAATGTTGTACCTGCTGTTGAACTTCTCCGGGTGCTTCTCTCGCATCAGGTGAAAGCGGTGGGCGATCGAGGCGTCCTGCATTGGCGAGAGACAGAGAGAGAGAGAGAGAAAGAGAGAGAACAAACATTAGCTGGAGGTCTGGCCCAGAGCGAAGGCCGACGCTGAAACCTCGCCACACAGCCGCGGTCGGGGAGGTCAAACATGGCTGCGTGCTACGCCAGAGGGCAGGTGCACTACACCCGAAAATAACAAAAAACAAACATGAGAAACAAACACCCTCCCGTTGCTAGGCATCCTCTCTTTTTTAAGTACGCAGGACAACGCTAGCAGTGCCGGAGGGTAGGCGACAAAACTATTGGCTGTTTGTTCAGCAACAACATTCGACCTTGTGTATCAACTGCAACTGCAAAGTAGGCCTACAAATCACCTCAAGGACGTCAGCAACTGTTCAGTGAAATGGAGCAACGATAACTCCCTTTTTTACGTTTTCTAGTTTTTTTTGGGGGGGGGGGTGAAATAGTTATAGTTGCAAAAGAAGCACTCATTATGTCTGTGTCATTACTTTTTTTTGTGATTAATATTTGTAATACTATAACACAGTGTCACATCTAACACTCACATCCAATTATCCCCCCCCCCCCAAAAAAAAACAAATCAAAAAAAGCTACAATCGTTTTGTTCTTCAGCGGAAAACTACATTTTTAAAACTGCATATAATTGCATTTTTGGAAATTGCTTCAGAATACAGATGGATAAATAAATGGGTTAGGGTTCATTTCAACCACCAACAATAACACCTACAAAAGTAATTGATGCTGAATTCAGTGGGAGAGAAGCAGACATAAAAAGCAGAGAAGCAGCCGTATCCACAACGACGTGACGGTTCTAGTGACAACAACAAGTGAAGAAGTGCTGAGGAGAGTAGTTCAGTGTGTGTTCGCGAGACCTCTGCTGAGTCAAAAGGCCAGGAGGGTGGGCCTAGCGAGGAGAAACTGGCCTCCCTTGTGTGTGTGTGTGTGTGTGTGTGTGTGTGTGTGTGTGTATGATCAACCCTCTGACCTCTGGTTCGGGGCAGAGATGGATGAAACAGTCATCAGTTACCCGGGACAGCCTCCTGGCTGTGACCTCATTCTCGACACCCATTCATATGCCTGCTGGGGTCAGCGTTGTGGCGCGACTACCACCGCTACCACACAACAGCACGAGTCCTTTTCCCCCAAGCTAACTTAATTCTAAAACATTTTTTTTAATGAATTATAATGAATTTGCGGTGAGTACAAAAAAAAGGTATAACCCTACCGACAACGCGGCTCATGGCTCATTACGAGAACACTGAGCTTATCGCGCGTTTCAACATAATAGGCCTCAAAACTAACGCAGATGATATCTGCAACCGAGATTGTATTGTAGCGGCGGGCTGACCTCTGTCCTCGTCCTTTTAGGACAGGTTTGTACATAACAAAGTGGAGGAGCAGAGCGTGCACTTAGACGCCTGAGTGGATGTAATCAGTCAGAGCACACCGGCCTTTGAGAGCGACCCCACTTAAAGGAGATGACCGCGGCCTGAGCTTGACCAGAGTCCACTCTGCGCTGCCGGACAGACGGACCGCCGGGGGGCGGGGCGGTGATCCGTCTTTCTGGCAGAGACGCGGCGATCACGCGCATCAAGTGCAAACTAAGTTCAGGACGCAGGCCATGCAGGCCATGCAGTCCCGATCTGTGGATAACATCTTCTGTACTGTACTGTACTGTCAATCTGAATCTAAGTGCTTGATACACTGCCGACTTGAATGTGATTTGCGCACAGGTGAGGAGGAGCGTGCAGTTGGTCGTGTGCAGTGTAGTAACCAGGGCACGGTGTTCGGTCGGTCGGTTGGTGGTAGGCCGGGTGCAAAGTGCCAATCCTGCGCTTCAGTGAGTCAGTGATATGATCAGTCTCCCCGGAGCACTGCTGGCTAACGAACAACGGGAGGGGCTGCGGTTGAAGGCCTTACAGAGACGAGAGGCAGGAGGCCTTTAGTCCATATGCAAAAATACGAGGTGGCTATCATGAGCCCCCTCGACAGAGAGAGAGATGTAGAAGATTGGTGGCACGGCTGGTCAAAATAACTGGTAACCCTTCCTTTTACAGTACGGTAATTACCAGCTAATTACATGGTAATAAGATGTATTTACTAAGTAATAACCAGGTAATTAAATGTAATTACCTTCTAATTACCAAGTACTTACCAGGTAATTACCAAGTATTTACATTACATATTTACCTGGTAACTACCACTTATTTACCTGGTAGTTACCTGATATTTACCTGGTAACTACCACTTATTTACCTGGTAGTTACCTGATATTTACCTGGTAACAACCACTTATTTACCTGGTAGTTACCTGATATTTACCTGGTAACTACCACTTATTTACCTGGTAGTTACCTGATATGGTAAAAACATAAACAAAAACTTGTTGGTATTTACCTGGTAAATACCAACAAGTTACCCAGTATTTACTAGATATATACTGAAAACTACCAGGTATTTATCCAGGAATTATAGATTATGTATTACCAATCAACCTGTGTAGTGACAGTGAGGGTAGTAATGACTCTGATATTTACCTGGTAATTACCCAGTATTTACTTGATAACTTGCAACTATTTACTAAGTAATTACTTTCTAATTACCCAGTAGTTACAATTTTCCCAATAACCCCCATGTATGTATGCAGATATTAACTGGTATTTACCCAGTAATTACAAATGTAATTCCAAAAGATTATCAGGTAAAACCCTGTGAATTACCCTGTAAGGAAGGTGGAACTGTACTGTAAAAGGAAGTGTGGTTTGTTTCAATGATATTACCATATACTTTCCTGGTAACTGTAGATTATAATCCTCTAGTTTTGAACATGGTATCTGGCAAAAACTCCCATATCTCCCTGATAATTATCGGGTAATTATCAGGGTGATATCAGAGTTTTACAGAGTAGCTACCCTGTAAGGAAGGTGGAACTGTACTGTAAAAGGAAGCGTGGTTTGTTTCAATGATATTACCATATACTTTCCTGGTAACTGTAGATTATAATCCTCTAGTTTTTAACATGGTCTCTGGCAAAAACTCCCATATCTCCCTGATAATTATCGGGTAATTATCGGGGTGATATCAGAGTTTTACAGAGTAGTTACCCTGTAAGAAAGGTGGAACTGTACTGTAAAAGGAAGCGTGGTTTGTTTCAATGATATTACCATATACTTTCCTGGTAACTGTAGATTATAATCCTCTACCACCCATTAGGGTGTGTAGTTTTGAACATGGTATCTGGCAAAAACTCCCATATCTCCCTGATAATTATCGGGGTGATATCAGAGTTTTACAGAGTAGTTACCTGTAAGAAAGGTGGAACTGTACTGTAAAAGGAAGCATGGTTTGTTTCAATGATATTACTGTAGCTCCCAAGTAGTACACACAAGGCCAGAGGTCTTTGTTAGAAAACAGGATTTATTTTCCAGGTCGAACCAACCCGTGAGAACTGGGTTTAAAGAGAAAAATAATTCAAATCAATAAATACAATTGACAATATGCAAAAGAAACGGGAGATTAACACATTAAACAAACTATACCAGGAAAGTACATGGTTACCATATACTTTCCTGGTATAGTTTGTTTAATTTGTTAACCTCCCGTTTTTTTTTGTTCCTACTGTTTAGAATGGCATTGGGGCGGAACTAATTGCCGCCGGAATACGACACCTTTTAGCAACGCACCTAGCCAAACAGCGCGAAAGAGGCAGCACGTTCTATAAGCTATAAGTTAAAGTTAAAAGCTAAAGGCACTTAAAGTAGAACAACTCTAAAGGACAAGGAAGACGCATACTAGAACATTCCCTCCTTAAGCAGTTAGCAGTGGACGAGGCATGTTTATCTTTTATTTACGTCTATGAAGAACGTGAATGATTGTATTGTGTTGCATTCCATTGCATGGTTGGTGCGTGATGGTGATTTGCATACGATGTAAAGTGGTGAATATGTATATGTAAGTTAAGTTTGTAAATTTACAAGTTAATATTGAGTTGTGGACTATGTGAGGTGTGTGTAGTGGTTTTTGGTGTAAATGTAACACCTGTTGTGCTGCTGAAAAAACGGACATTTGCATATTGTCAATTGTATTTATTGATTTGAATTATTGTTCTCTTTAAACCCAGTTCTCACGGGTTGGTTCGACCTGGAAAATAAATCCTGTTTTCTAACAAAGACCGCTGGCCTTGTGTGTACTACTTGGGAGCTACAGTAATATCATTGAAACAAACCATGCTTCCTTTTACAGTACAGTTCCACCTTTCTTACAGGTAACTACTCTGTAAAACTCTGATATCACCCCGATAATTATCAGGGAGATATGGGAGTTTTTGCCAGATACCATGTTCAAAACTACACACCCTAATGGGTGGTAGAGGATTATAATCTACAGTTACCAGGAAAGTATATGGTAATATCATTGAAACAAACCACGCTTCCTTTTACAGTACAGTTCCACCTCTCTTATGGCCTGGTCAGACTATACGATTTTTTTGTCGCTCACGATTGTCGTTTACGATCTACCATGTCACACTATACGATTTTAGAACCATGAAAACCTCTCCGCGTCTCGGTCGGGAGAGTGGCCACATACACCGACAGCATCGGTCACGTCGCATGTTGTCATAGCAGCAGCTGTCAACAAAAGGCGATCACAATAATACAATGATGGATACAGACACGCTTGGTGTCGTACTTGCTGTCTTCTGTGCGGAGAAGAAAAAGAAAAAGAAGAAACGAGTGTGGACTCGCTCATGGGTATCACGAAGAGGAGAATACGGATACTTTAATGCACGAGCGCCAGCTGTGGAATTCCCGGGAGTTTTTCATACAGTAGGCTATGATGTCAACAATGGAAACGTCATACGACTCCCGTCAAATTTCTGACAAGCCAGACTTTTTGTCGGGCTGTTTTAGAACGTCGTGAATGACAAATCGCAAGTCGTGAAGCATGTCACATTATACGATTCACTCCGCGTTCGATGTCGTGCCCGACCATTTGAAATCGGATACGACGCTGTAAACTTGTCGGTCCCGACAAATTCGGGGCAAAATCGGGCTGAAATCGTATAGTCTGACCAGGCCATTACACGGTAACTACTCTGTAAAACTCTGATATCACCCTGATAATTACCCGATAATTATCAGGGAGGTATGGGAGTTTTTGCCAGATACCATGTTCAAAACTAGAGGATTATAATCTACAGTTACCAGGAAAGTATATGGTAATATCATTGAAACAAACCACGCTTCCTTTTACAGTACAGTTCCACCTCTCTTACACGGTAACTACTCTGTAAAACTCTGATATCACCCTGATAATTACCCGATAATTACCCGATAATTATCAGGGAGGTATGGGAGTTTTTGCCAGATACCATGTTCAAAACTAGAGGATTATAATCTACAGTTACCAGGAAAGTATATGGTAATATCATTGAAACAAACCACGCTTCCTTTTACAGTACAGTTCCACCTTTCTTACACGGTAACTACTCTGTAAAACTCTGATATCACCCTGATAATTACCCGATAATTATCAGGGAGGTATGGGAGTTTTTGCCAGATACCATGTTCAAAACTAGAGGATTATAATCTACAGTTACCAGGAAAGTATATGGTAATATCATTGAAACAAACCACACTTCCTTTTACAGTACAGTTCCACCTTCCTTACAGGGTAATTCACAGGGTTTTACCTGATAATCTTTTGGAATTACATTTGTAATTACTGGGTAAATACCAGTTAATATCTGCATACATACATGGGGGTTATTGGGTAAATTGTAACTACTGGGTAATTAGAAAGTAATTACTTAGTAAATAGTTGCAAGTTATCAAGTAAATACTGGGTAATTACCAGGTAAATATCAGAGTCATTACTACCCTCACTGTCACTACACAGGTTGATTGGTAATACATAATCTATAATTCCTGGATAAATACCTGGTAGTTTTCAGTATATATCTAGTAAATACTGGGTAACTTGTTGGTATTTACCAGGTAAATACCAACACGTTTTTGTTTATGTTTTTACCATATCAGGTAACTACCAGGTAAATAAGTGGTAGTTACCAGGTAAATATCAGGTAACTACCAGGTAAATAAGTGGTTGTTACCAGGTAAATATCAGGTAACTACCAGGTAAATAAGTGGCAGTTACCAGGTAAATATCAGGTAACTACCAGGTAAATAAGTGGTGGTTACCAGGTAAATATGTAATGTAAATACTTGGTAATTACCTGGTAAGTACTTGGTAATTACCTGGTAAGTACTTGGTAATTAGAAGGTGATTACATTTAATTACCTGGTTATTACTTAGTAAATACATCTTATTACCAGGTAATTAGCTGGTAATTACCGTACTGTAAAAGGAAGGGTTACCAAATAACTTACTTAGCCCTCAAGCTTCGAGTCTAATTTTTCATTTGTCTGGGAAACGCTGCCGTAACGAATCAAATGAAGGTGCTCCACAGTCCAAACTGAAGTATCACAAAGCTTCAATTGTCGATGGCGAGCGCTCTCGGCAAGTCATCACTTACACTTATAAATGACAACATCTCACTTGGACATTGATTGTTTTCAATGTACAAAGACACGGTTCGTGACGCACCCTGTGGAGCACATATAACGGCTTGGTTGTTGTGACACTGATGGCGACGCAATGCAGCGTTTTCAGCAGAGCTCTGGTCAGCCAGCAACGGACAGTTCTCGCTGTTTCCCCTCATCTCAAGTAGGAAGGACTGGAGGGGACTGGAGGGGACTGGATCCTGTAGGGTCCTTCACAATTGTGACTAATGTTCTGCAGGGTGACGTGAGTTTAATTCAGATTGTAGCAGGGTTGAATGAGCCTTGAACAATATTGAAAACTTTCCTGCGTGACACGACTGAAAAGATTTCACACCGGAACGAGGCTCAGGGGCATTCGTAGCGTTTATAAGGCTGGCTCATTCTTCTTTGTTATTATGACACTTTCTTACCTGTTATCAAAGTCATTTTAGAGAACATGGAATTCAATGCTAGGATGATAAAAAAAAAAAAAGTGCTAATAAAAAATAAAAAAATGTAATCAGAAGTCAAGTCGATGTTGACCGTCACAAGAACAAGCAAGGATGTTATACCTATAAAAAAATGTTTGCCCCCATCGCCATTAAATATCTTAATCGGTAAGGACAGCCACTTTTTGAAGCCAGCCTGCTACCCCGGCACACGGCTTTTTATATCCATTTATTTAACCCTGATTCCGTCCTTAGCATCGAGTACCTGGTGCTCCTTTTAATGTAATGTAGCTTCTATTGTTCTTTGATGTAAATGTGTTTTAATGTGTCCTGTCTGGATGTAATGTGTTGTGTTTTTAATGTACGAATATCTACCTTTTGCATACAAAAAGTATTTCCTAAGCTACTCTATTCTATTCTACACATCATCCGCGATGTGCACATTTTACAGCTGAGTGGTACAAGAGCCGCCGTGACGGCTGGTTCACAGTTAAAAGCGCCCGTTAGGCGGCCGTGGGTCTCCGGACGCCTGGCTGCCTGCCCGCTTTGTGCAGGTGTTTCCGGTAGCGTGGGAGAGAGAGGAGAGCTGAAACGAACACAGGTCGACAGGCCCCCGGTGACACGCGTCTTCTCCTGTCAGCCTGAAAGCCGTGCACCGCCCCGGTGACTCCGTGGAAACCAAAGCCCTGCAGGTGCCTCGGCCGGTCACGTGTGCCCTGCTGCTGCTGCTGTCCTTGTGGACTCATGTGGGTTCATGGCACGCCTGGATCCCTGTGTGACGGCCGCTAACGAGCGCCTCTGTCCACTTTCTGACCCAAACGCTGGGAAAAGCCGCCACGCGACGACCGACGGACGGGTGCCGCACAGATCGACACCCGGATCGAAATGCGGTGCGTCATTCATTGTACATTGAGTGAAACAAACGATCCGATGACGCTCCCGGTGGAGCACCTATAACTGCAAATTGGCGCAGCGCTGGCGGCGACGCAGCCTTTTCAGTGGAGCCCTGGCGTAACTGCTGGCTGCTTTCACTGCTGCGCGGACGATTCACAGCGGTACCTCCCACTGAGATCTAGGGATTCCCTACAGCCTCTCCTGGACTGTTTTCGAGGACATTTAAAGGCCGGATGGCAAATAACATGATTCTTCAGCTTCAGCTTCAACAATGATAAAACTGAAGTAATACTCTTTGGTCCCTCTCAGCCAGGAAGCCAGGCCACCTCACCTCATATGTGGAGTCACATGCAAATAACCTGGGTGTTATCTTTGACTCTGAGCGCTGTCTTGATAAACAACTCAGCTCTGTCGTTAAAAACAGTGACTATCAGTTAAGAACCATTTCCAAACTCAATCCAATTATGTCTTTCCATGATATGGAAAAAAGTAATTCACGTCTTCATTACATCACGACTATATTTAGGCCCTCCGCAGTCTTCATTAACTCGCCTGCAGATTGTCCAAAATGCAGCTGCAACGATGTCGACTGGTACTCAATAGCGCTCCCGCATCGCCCCCAGTCCTACCCTCTCTGCATTGGCTCCCTGTTCATTTTAGAATTCAATTTAAGACCTTGCTGAGTGTTTTTTCAAAGCTCTTAATGGTCAGGCCCCGTATTACAGACCGTATTCACAGCTCCTTGGTCTCTTAGATCTGACAGCAAATCTCTCTTGTATGTCCCACGGTAACGACTCAAACTTAACGGTGACAGAGCCTTTGCAGTTGCTGCTCCACGATGGTGGAACCAGTAGCCGTTAGACCTTAGATGCACTCCCTCCATATCTGTTTTTAAGTCTAAGGGCTAAAGAAACATTTGTATTCACTTGCCTTTTTGGCCCACTAATCCTTCAGTCGGTTGTCATGTCTATAACTCTGTATTTTGTCCCTTGGTGTTTTTTTCTTTTCTTTTGTATTTTAATGTTCTCTTTGGTCAGCATAAGCTGTGTTTAAATGTGCTCTAGAAATAAACTCTACTTACTTACATAATATATATATATATATATATATATATATAATTAATTATTATAATCTTGTATCTTGTATATACACTCACCGGCCACTTTATTAGGTACACCTTGCTAGTACCGGGTTGGACCCCCTTTTGCCTTCAGAACTGCCTTAATCCTTCGTGGCACAGATTCAACAAGGTACTGGAAACATTCCTCAGAGAGTTTGGTCCATATTGACATGATAGCATCACACAGTTGCTGCAGATTTGTCGGCTGCACATCCATGATGCGAATCTCCCGTTCCACCACATCCCAAAGGTGCTCTATTGGATTGAGATCTGGTGACTGTGGAGGCCATTTGAGTACAGTGAACTCATTGTCATGTTCAAGAAACCAGTCTGAGATGATTCGCGCTTTATGACATGGCGCGTTATCCTGCTGGAAGTAGCCATCAGAAGATGGGTACACTGTGGTCATAAAGGGATGGACATGGTCAGCAACAATACTCAGGTAGTCTGTGGCTTTGACACGATGCTCAATTGGTACTAATAAGCCCAAAGTGTGCCAGGAAAATATCCCCCACACCATTACACCACCACCACCAGCCTGAACCGTTGATACAAGGCAGGATGGATCCATGCTTTCATGTTGTTGACGCCAAATTCTGACCCTACCATCCGAATGTCGCAGCAGAAATCGAGACTCATCAGACCAGGCAACGTTTTTCCAATCTTCGATTGTCCAATTTTGGTGAGCCTGTGCGAATTGTAGCCTCAGTTTCCTGTTCTTAGCTGACAGGAGTGGCACCCGGTGTGGTCTTCTGCTGCTGTAGCCCATCCGCCTCAAGGTTCGACGTGTTGTGCGTTCAGAGATGCTCTTCTGCATACCTCTGTTGTAACGAGTGGTTATTTGAGTTACAGTTGCCTTTCTATCAGCTCGAACCAGTCTGGCCATTCTCCTCTGACCTCTAGCATCAACAAGGCATTTGCGCCCACAGAACTGCCGCTCACTGGATATTTTCTCTTTTTCGGACCATTCTCTGTAAACCCTAGAGATGGTTGTGCGTGAAAATCCCAGTAGATCAGCAGTCTCTGAAATACTCAGACCAGCCCGTCTGGCACCAACAACCATGCCACGTTCAAAGTCACTTAAATCACCTTTCTTCCCCATTCTGATGCTCGGTTTGAACTGCAGCAGATCGTCCTGACCATGTCTACATGCCTAAATGCATTGAGTTGCTGCCATGTGATTGGCTGATTAGAAATTTGCGTTAACGAGCAGTTGGACAGGTGTACCTAATAAAGTGGCCGGTGAGTGTATGTTGTATTGTATTGTTATATGTATGTGTTATTTCATTCAGCCTTGATGTTCTTTTATTTCGTATTTGCACTGTAACACCTTCACAGGATTAGGAGTAGTACAAGTGTTATTGTGTTTTACCATAATAATTGTATTACCAACACCCACAAGGATACATTGAAAACACACGGGACATTCTGCTAAGCGGCATTACGTGTTGTCTGCCTCCAGTGCCTCGTCACACACACAAACACGCATGTGAATGTGTGCTTATGTGGCTTTCATTGTGGATCTGTTATTTATCTGTCACTTGCAATCATCTTTTTTCTGCATAGCACCTTCCAGGGAGACTAATAGGCCAATGTGTGTGTGTGTGTGTGTGTGTGTACGTGCATGCGTGTGTGTGTGTGTGTGTGTATCTACACGGATGGATCCAATTAGATTTTTTCCTCGCCCTTCACTTGTTTTGACAACCACAGACGCAACGGCTATCTGCCGTCATACAACCTAAACAGATGAGAAAGATTGGTGCTGCCGAGACAGCATTGTTATGATCCCAGACAGATGCATGCTGGGATTGTGTGACTTTAACTACCTATATGAACACCAGGCTAAACTTGGCCGCACACCAGATGGGGTGCACGTAGCGTAGGGAACATCTTTTTTGGGTAACAACAAGCTACCTGCCAGTCAGCAGTCCGATCGCACACTATTATATAAACTACCATCTTCAACCAACAACCAACATATCCCACAGGGTTTCAACATATTCCACCCTGGTAGGGCAGCATTTCTAAATAATTTGCTTTGTAAAGTAATTTGTTTTTAGAATAATCCAGGTATACAAAATGTAGTTTCCTTTTATCATTATCATTCAGTTAACTGTTACTAATGAACAGTATTCAAAATGTCACTGTTGAATGTATTGCAGCGGATAAGGCAAAGGATAAGGAATTTAACAAATGTGCATGTTTAAAATGTGTTTCTGAAAATACTTAGACAATTAGCCTACTTTGTCAGGCTGTCTTCACCTATGGTTACAACTGCTGTTTGGAACACTACTTTCAGGGCATATCTGGCCAGAACTATTTGTCTTGTCCCGAGCCTGGCTTTGTGGACGATAATGCATCACCATCTCTGGGTGACCTGAATACTTGTAGTTATCCAACTTCACTTGGAAGGCCAACACGCTATCTGAGGACCAAAAGGCTGCAGTGGACGCCAGCAACATGTGTGTTGATAAAAAAAAAAACATTAGCGTGTAATGTTTGGATCTCACAGCTGTCTCCTACGACTCCTACGACCACTGCTCTTCTGCTGCCAAAGTCAGAAGGAAAAAGAGAGGCAGCTGTGTCTCTTGGCTGTTCTGGCGATGCGTTGACAAGAAGTCGAAAGACACATGATTGGGGCTTGTTGTTTTGGGGTTTGATTGTCTGACTTGTATTCTTAGAATTTGCAGAGAAGCTATATTTCATCTGTCTTTCAGTTCTCACACGCTTCATACTAAACTGATATCTCTTTCTTCTTAGGTTGAACTAATGGATGAGCCTGCAGACACATCTCTACAGAGGACGTTCTCTGCATCCTTCATCCTCTACTCCAGTGGTCCTCAACTGGTCGAGCATCAGGACCCATTACTCATTAAGTCCCAACCTTAAAAATAGAAAATGTATTTACCAATATTGCAGTAATCAACAATGTCTTTATGTTAAAAACATTGAGCAAACAAAAAGCTGCAACAATTGGGGCTAAATAGTAAAAAACATTAGTTAATTCATGGGCTTCTTTCTAAAGTTTAAGGTTAGGCATATGCTCTGTGATCCACTCAAAATGCCCTCGACCAGTTGAGAATCACTGCTCTACTATACTAATACATGAGAGGATTAGAAAAGTAAATATACCTGCTCCAAGTTATTATTCCACTTGTTGCAAAGCACAACATCAGGGTAATATAAAGATTAAATAAATAAATTCAAATATAATCATAATATCATTATAATATATCATTATAATAATATAATTTACAATCGATCTTATAATGTATTTCTCCTGTAATCCAAAAAAACCCCCAACACAATTGTGTCTGTCCTTCCATACCTCTGAACACGCATACATAGAGACACATACACACGTCCCCACGTGTCTCATGCACACAGCATGTGTGCATGAGAGAGAATGATGTTTGGACTGATGTGTGTTGACACGTACACACACAGCGGACCCAGCATGGGAGACGAAGCTGGACAAGAGTAATGGCACTCGGGGGACAAAAAGCTTTCGAAAAATCACCAATCTGCTCAGTCATCTGTTCTCTCTCTCTCTTCATTCCCCATGCTTTTGCCTGCAGCAACAAACCAATGTCCCCTGTATCCCACAACAAAATCCCATCGTGATTATCTGTGACATTTGCCATCGCCCAGTGTTGCCTGTGTGATGAGGGATGTTTTGATCTTGCCATTTGAAGTTTATTGCATGGTGTGCTGCACGGGCAAGGGGATATATGGGGCGCCCGGGTCAGCGGGAGGAGAGGACAAAAACAGAGGAAGCAACAACATCGACAAGTTAAAAAACAATGTCTAGAAAACGACAACGCCCTTTCATAACTCTTGATCACTCCCTCTACGACCCTCCCGGGGTGAGAAGGTACACTAACGAACCACTGTCTAATGTGGTCATTAACTGTGCAGCAGCCATTTGTAATCAAAACAACGCAAGTCATACTGAATAGGAATAGGGGAAAAAATTGATCATTTGGTTTGTTCACTGGAGTTATTTAAAATGAAAATTTGCTGAGCTTTGAATACATTTGAATGCTCCTGCGTATATTTTTCATTGTAACATCGCATCGAAACATTTACAGAATCGCAATTTGCGATGAAGCCTCAATGTGTGGTGCTGCATGATCTCCTGCGAGTATGTGTTTGTGTGTGTTTATGTGTGTGTGTGTCTATTACATTGTGTGTTTACACGAGCTTGTCTCTTTGTTCATGGGAGTGTGTGTGTGTGTCTACGTCATGTATTTGCACACGCGTGTCAATTTATTTTTAATTAATTTTTTGGGATGTGTGTGTGTGCGTGTGTGCACGTGGGTCTGCCTGGGTACCAATGGAAGTGTGCTCCTGAACACTATTTTCCTTCTCGTCTTTAAGACCGGCCAGGTGTCACTCAGCACGGCCATTCATTACCGTGGTAACCTGGTCTGAAGCTGGCAGCGTCTCACTTCCTGTCACTGATACTTCCCCTGACCTTCAGTCACTGCCAGCACTACTCCTTCACCCACATGCACACGCATGCACACACACACACTTTGGGACCCACACATGCACACACACACACACACACACAAACACACACACACACCCCCACGGCCCTCCTCTCCTGAGACCTGCTGTGTTGTCTGAGAAAGCCCTAACGCAGCGGTGCTTCCAGTATCAGAGTTGCCAGGCTTGGGTCCCAGAGCACCTTCCTCCTACTGTATGAGGGTGACAAGCTATTCGCAGAATGGACAGAGCGCTGCTCTTATTACACCTGCGTATAGCGTTCTAGCCTCAAATAAACAGAAAGAAAAAGCTGAGAAATACATTTGGTGTAAGTGTGTGCTTTTCCACATTCTCTTCATTAGGGATGCTCGGTCCAAAACCCGACAGAAATAAGGTGTTTGGATTGCAATTGAAAACAATGTCGCCAATGAGTATATGAACCGACAATCCAAATCTACCAAGACAATATGAAACATGATAGATATCAAATACAAAAATGAATAAAATGGAAAATAAAAAAACTTGATTTGCTCGGTATCCTATCTGTGTAAAACATATTTAACACCACTTTGTTTGTCTGTATTGATTGCTGTTGTTGGTCTGATTGCACAGCATTTTGAGTCTGTGAAAAACGCTTTTATAAACAGTATGTCAATCTAGTATGACAGTGACGCAAGTGACAGATTGTCCTCAAAATGAAGGAAAAGTTTTTGTTTTGAAAACTTTCATCAAGTACCTAGAGTCAGCCCCTGTAGCATGTAAATGTTTTTCGTATTAACTTTCCTGGTGTATCTGTATGAATCCCATACATGTTTGTTCTCCTCTTTCTACCGACATGTGTCAGTCTGTGGAAACATTATGTGACTTGTTGTGCTGTTTTAAGAGCTTTTAATCTCAAAAGGCTCTCCTGGTAAAACAACGGTTCAATAAATAAAAACAAATAGGTTTCTACTTGTTATCAGAGGATATGAGCAGCTACAGGGCAGTATAGTGCAGGGGTCCCGCTGCGTTCCTGCTGCAGTAGTCCTCAGAGACAACAGTCAGTAGGTGAGTAGGCCACCGCTGGATGTCATGTTGTGATACACATGGCGGTACACCACAGCCGCATCTTCTTGCCATGCATTCCTTCTCTGATGATTTGATGAACGCACATCATTACGCTCCACAACCCAGATCTCCTCTACAGCCAGGGAGGGATTGGCTTTATACACACACACACACACACACACACATATAAGCACTCATACAGAAAACAAAATACACAAGTGCTCAAACAGGAACAAACACACGCACAGAGGCACACATATGCAGGCACGCCCCCCCCCACACACACACACACACACACACACACACACACACACACACACACACACACACACACACACACACACACACACACACACACACACACACACACACACACACACTCACCATATATTTCTGTGCATGCTGCAGGTGGATCAGCTTCCTGTTTGCAACTTGAGGCGACACGTTTAACGGTGCTGACTGGTGTGATTTCCTGTCCTCACATTTCTCTCACTCCATTCTTTCCAGGCTGGGGGTCAGAAGCAGCCACCTTATGAAATATCGTTTGCCTGGGGGTTATCCCGGGTCAAAACCATTTTTTAAATATATATTTACTGACCAAAGACAACACCAAAGAAAGTTAGTCTGCATTGATGAAGAATCCACAGTTAGAACTAAAGCACTTAAAAAGTGCATCAAGCTATTATTGCTGGACTGCTCTATTTGTTTATTTTGCCTTCATTAATTTGCATTTATTTTACTCGTCTGGAGACACAGTACGATAGTGTGGCGTCTTTGAACATGGTTTACGAGGCTTCATGTACATCTATACCACCCCTGTATTTGTCAGGTGTGCATACAGGTGGGGTTGCCAAAGTAGCAGCTGTGTGCTGGGGGAAAAGCAAACTATCAGCCTGGTAATGAATCTACTGAGGCAAGCAGCTTTGGAAAAAGTCCCTACATAGACCTGGACATCAGACGCATAGGCTACCATCTCCCACTAATCGATAACATCACAATACTCAAATGACATAATGTACTCATTCATTCATTCATTCATTTGTGTTTCGAGACCACAGTGTTGGTACATATCGCCAGTAATGAAGTCCTGAGAAAACAGATGACGGGCAAGGCTCTTGGCCTTGCCAGCCCTTCAAAACGCCATGGCAACGCAGCCATGTGTAGCGAACGACTGCGCTGTTACAACAGGAAACGCTGACCCTATATGGTTTTGCCCCACCACATTTGCGCTCCTGCTAACAGTTACATCATGTTGTTTGTGAGTCAGCCGGTGGTTTTGCCCAGGTGTCGTTCGTGCCCAGCGACGCGGCCATCTGTCGCTGACATGGCTCCTGAAAGAGTGATCTGTTGCCGAGCCGAGTGCTGGCCATGTCATAATGGAGGGCTATCGCAGACACTTGGATGGGGACATCGAATGTGCGGTCATATGTAGGGCTGCAACGAACCATTATTTTCATAGTCGATTAATCTAACGATAAAAAGTGGTCTAGGAAATGTCAATAAAATGATAGCAAATACCATCACCAGGTACCAGAGTCCAAAGTGATGCCTAAAATGTGCTTGCCTTAAAAGTATTCATTTTATAATGACCCATGAAACATCAAGCAACAAATGTTTGGTATTTCTACTTGATAAATGACCCAAACGATTAATCGATGATACAAATTTGATTCGATTCATTTCCTGTCGATTGACTTAGCGACGAATCAACTAATCCTTGCAGCCCCGGTCATATGTGTGACACACAACGCTTATACGTGCCGCCGCCATGACGGCTGACTTTAGACTGCCATGACACGTCTGGAGGTGGAGCGCGCCATCGGACAATCTGATCCCGCCTGGTAAAAGGCATGCGGGTGTGTCCGCGAGCAGGGTCTAGCCAACCCCAACGGACTGAAGGAGCACAGTAGCTGCCTTGTTGTGCGGCCAACATAGCCGTCAAAGCACATGTGCGTTGTGCTGTTGGTTCAATGAGAGAGGTTACCTGTTAAGCTCTTACAGAGGCCATCGCAGGAAGATATAAACGCGGTCCATTTACCTTCGAAACTCTGGGAGCCGCAACAGCTACTGAGGTGTTCCAATGTGGGGTTTATATTGGATCAATAATAAAAACACTAACCACTGTAGATTAAGGAGACCAGATTTCTGAAAGGAAAAACGGGGACATTTGTATTTTGGCGGTTCATATATCATCAAAATATCTGATGTTATTATTTCTGAAATTTAAAAAATGAACATACAGTTTTGCCTGTTCTTATCATGGTAAATGTAGTAGTGTGGTAAAAATATTGGGCAGTACATGCCCAACGGTTTACTATGATGTGTTTTAAGCTTTGGTAAACCAGCCAAAAACAAGCCAAAGTAGGCTAGTCAAATAAAGCATCGTTCTGTATTGATAGCCTATTGTTTATTCTCGATCGTGCCTGCTTATGGTATAAAGTTGATAGATAGACCCGCCCGTGTAGCGAGGTCGCGTTAGCCTATCGGATAGACACGAGACTTATTACCAACTGTCTAGAAATTAATATTCATGAGAAAGCTAAAGGGGACGTCTGGTCCCCCTAATGTAGATTACCTTGGATTATGTGCCACGGCGGTACTGATACAGAGGCCACAGAGAGGACTTTTCTACCGAATAAACTCTGGTTCTTGAAGCGGTTCCTTTCAGGTTGCTTGGTACCTTGATGTTATCTAACGGACCAGCAAAACCATTGTAATCAAGGATGCGTCATCAACGGAGGGCGTTGCCCTCCGTGAACAGTAGTAGCAAGATGGCGGATCACATTGATTACCTGCAAGCTTTTGTTCTGTTATGACAGATATTTGTTTTTTTTTGTAATGATAAGATAACACTCAGAAGCCGGCCAACTCTTTGACTAGTTCAGCATAGAGGGTACTCTTTCTCGTGCTACTTTCTAGCTTTTCCTGAAACTCATGAGATGACCGAATGGTCACTAAGCGTGGGTTTCGTCGGCAGACCACTGCACACTCTTTTTTTCAGACGATTTCTCAATTGACTTCTCCATTGTTGCCTTCTCTATCCTCTCTTTCCAACCTGTACAATATGACACGCCCACTGATCTCGTCACGGTTCGCGCTTCAGGTCAATGAGAACCTTGGGTATTTCTTTGGTTCCGAACCAATTTATTATTTTTTCCGAACGGTTCAAAATGAGGTGCGCAAACCGGACCGGGACCTGTTCCATGTTGGTGGAAAAGGGCCCAGAGAGGACTTTGTCCCCTCTGGCCTCACCACCCGCAAGCATCCCTCCACTGGGGCCGTGCAGCCGTTGCCTGCAAGGTACGTCACCACGCAGCAACGACAAAACCAATCACAAAAACGATCTGCTCGTCATGTGTTGACCTCAAATAGTCAACACATGACGCATCGCGTGAAAGGCTCCGGAGAGGACAGCAACTGTTATGCCTACATGTGCATTTTTTTTCTCCAGAAACACGCACACGCGCACACACAGCACACACACACACACACATATTCATACATACAGTGCACGCAGCAGAGGGCCTGTGCTTACATAACCTCTCTTTTGTGTATCTCTATGCCAAAATCGCCCCCATATTTTTGTGTTTTGGTCAAATACATATGTTCCTTCTTTCGCTGCCAGAATTTTGCGTTCTCATATTTGTTTTAAAGAAGTATTGGTCTTAATCTTTACCATCTTGTATTTTAACATTTCAACATTTCATCCCTGCGGTGCATTTATCATACAATCCATTTTTCCATTACTTTTTGGAATTGCATTACTATTTGGGATTTTGACGCTAGCTGACCTATTTATAGCAGCAACAACAAAAAAGGATTCAGGCCAGTAACACCTAACTTACATGATCAACTGAGAAGTCAATGCATTGACTTGTCATGTTCGAAATGATTCATGTGATGTTATAACCATGACTGTACAGTTATGAAAATGTACATTTACAATGTAAAGTCCAAAGCAAAAGAACAGCTTATCCATGAGAACTTGATAATAACAAAGCAACACTGTTAGGCTTACCCCAAAAAAAAGAATGTGTATTCATACTGACTTTTCCCTATCGGGACACGGCGAGATAAAGAGTTGCTAAGCAACTAGAGCCGAACCTGGCAGTGTGTGCCTTTCTTCTCCCCATTAAAAGAGGAAACAGTCATTAAAACGGCCCAGAAAAAGATAAACCATTCCAGTGATGACACTGCAAGTGGTCTGCCCTGATGGGCCGACGTATTCCCACGATAGCTGCTTCCTGCTCCATGTGGAGAGAATACACTGCAGGTAATGTTTTTCAAGAGACATAAGCTAATCCATTTGGATAAATACACTGGGAGTAACGTTTATCTGGTCATAAACATTTAGAAAGATACACATGGGATGTTGATCCATATATTAACTAACCCATTTGCAATGTTATCCTTTTTTTAATTTGATAGTGTACAGAGATAAGAACATGTTTCTTTAATTACCTTTATAAGTAAATCAAAACAAAGCAGAGTTTGGATTTTGTAAGCTGCTGTGTTTGTATGCCCACAGAGTGAGCATACAAAAACTGTCATTACCCATCCAAATATCGCTTGCTTATTTCCCTGTATAATTGCCAACCATGGGGAAATATTCAATTGAAGAGCTAATTTCAGAAGGGGAAAAAAAGTCTTCCTGAGATTTTGCTGGCTGTATTCTGGTGACATTTCATGTGCGCAGCAAATTATTTTTACGTTTGCACATTAAGAATCTCAATTGATTTTTTAGTGGCATTATGGTTGGCTCTCATATTCAATAAACTGTTTAATCTATTGATAAAACATTTTACCTGTTTCAGTGCAGGATGTAAAAAAAATGTTTTCACAACAAATAGATTTGGATATTTATGAGCACTAGAACTTGGACTAGACTTGAAGAGGATGATGTCTGTCTAGGGTGGCGCAGGAGAGAAATAACAAAAACGAATCTAGCTAATTACACAGCCTGTTTACATTTTTTGAATCCCCCCATTATTGACGCCATTTTGCTGGTGATCTTGTATAAGTGACTTAACTGCCATGTCATCAATCTGTATGTTTCACTGAGTTAAAGCCTACTTCTGACATTGTTTAGGGGGTATACTCACTAGCAGCTCATCTCAGTCCAGTTTGTTTTTGGTGTACAGAAAATAAGCTATGGAACAGTCTTATATGTCAGGTCTGCTCCTTTTATGAACACTTCTAAATACCTTCAGTAAACCATTTTTTTTCTCCCTGGCATTTGAATCAAACTGGGGCTATTTTGAGCATGCAATGTCTTTCATCTCACCATTTTGTTTTTTAATCGTTTGTCTTTCATTTTATTTTATGCAGACAATGACTGTTTTAATTGCGGTACATACGCTGTACATAAATTTGGTCGTTTTTAAACGTGCTATAAATAAAACCGACCTGACTACTTGCGCAGAAAGGCACCTCAGGTTTTGTGTTTGGCTCGAAGTGCGAGGAGATGCGGCGCTCCTTACCACTCCTATGGAGAAGTAGTTGTTGACGATGCTGTAGGGGACAGGGTCGCCCTTCTCCTCCTTGTCTTCGGGGATGATGTCGATGTTCCAGCGGTCCAGCACCACCTCGGTGCTGTGCTCAATGTCCCGCAGGAACTTCAGCATGCTGCCCCCCTCGTAGCCTGCAGGGGGACGACTGGGGTTAGTATAGGGCTCGTACATCTCCACGTCACATCGCAATGACCGCCGCCATTTTGGGAGCACAGGAGCATTGGATTGTTAGTAATTATGTTGGTAGTAATGGTTTTCTGGTCATTGTTTAGTAATTCATCATGAAATAATTGTCATTATGGGGAAGATTGTTGTGTTTGCAACTGCCACAGCATTTCTCATGCGAGACGTGGCAAAACAAAGTTTTAATTAGCCTAGGTTACGGTATATTTACGTTGATTTAGGATTTTACAGTACGACAACAGTGAGTCCTCTCAATATGATGGAGTATCGCCAACAAATAATTATATTAAATAAAAATATTATTATTATTATTATTGTAATTATTATTACTAGTCAGTGCCCGTTCAAAAGGTGCCTGTTTGGAACAGGCCGATTGCTTGGCCTCCAAGTTGACTGCTTGCAGCTTTCTGAAGAACCGCTCATCCAAACAACTTCACACTCGACACTGCGCTTCCTTGGGTCCTCAGTGATACACCCGCCAAGTGTGAAGTCAATCGGATGAACAGTTGTCGAGAAAATCGAAGGACAGATAGACATACAGTACATACATACATACATACATACATACATACAGAGACTCCTTCCATTTTTAGTTTGATCTCTATTAAGACCATGATGTCCAGGCCATTTGTATACAAGATGCCTCACGGCAGCAGGCTAGTAGTAGAGTACAACAGACACAGACAGACAGAGAAAGAGCCTCTGGTGAAGCCCTCCCCGATGCTCAGCAGCCCTACTAAGGTTGGTGGTTGAGATGAGCTCTGGCCCAGCCCCAGCAGGGGGGGCGGTCTCCCGCAGACGCTAATAGCTACGGCGCTAACTCGAGATCAGAGGTGAGAGCATGTCATAACGATGCTGCAGGGGAACGAGCCGCTAATGAGTGCTGTCACGCTGGGAGAGTCAGGTATTATGGGATGTCTGTCTGTGTGCACTTGCAAAATAAAAATGTTAAAAAGGGCAGGAGAGTCTAGCTAGTGTTGCCATTGGTCATTCCGACATTTTAAATTATTTTTAAACATAGCACTATGGCATGGACAGTGGAAATTTAAGCAGCTGTAGCTGCTTAAACAAGTCACATTTGGCTTATTTTCAGGGCTTTGATTTTCATTATGAACCGAGAAAAGCAACTGTGTTTCATCTATTTCATCAGTGACTACAAACTACGAACAAGACACTAACTCAATCATGGTGTCTTTTTAACTGGCCAACAAATTAGATCAGAAGGCAATTTACTAACATGGCCATTTGACCCTTGGCAAGCACAGACGTCACCAAGACAAAAGACCTACTATTTTATTGCATGTCAACTTTTGAACTCAGTCATGTACATTCATATAAGTTATGTCGCTTCGATACAACCGCTCAGAGAAATTGGAACGAGGTTTTCAGACCCGAGCAAGAATTTGTCACTTTTTCAACACAGGGAGCTGATAAGGATTTCGTACAATCTTGTATACGTACAATCTTGTGAGTGTATATGCAAACACACACACACACACACACACACACAGACCTTTCCTGGTCCCGGAGGCTGTACACAGACTCTAAATAACAAAGACAAATATTTGTTACAGACTCTTAAAACCCCAGTGTCTACGCATGCATTCAAACACATTTCCAATTCCATAGACAAACACATATTTTTTCAAACAATTATCCAACAGACACGCACACACCTCTGTGTTTACACTGTGAGAGCTGGACTGTGTGAAAGCAGCGCTTTCCCATGGGCCACATCTGCTTGTTTGTTCGTCATGCTATATGGCTTCAGGGAACTCAGCTGGCGCTCGTGTTTCTAAGAAACGGTGTCGCGCTTTAACAATGCTACATAGGCACTGGCTTCTGACTGTCTGATCATGTACAGCCCTCCCTGCTTCCTCGACGCAGCGCCCATCAGACAGAAGTCATACAGTACAACCATCATACAGTACAACCATAACCCATTCAGTACAACCATAACCCATTCCAGTTATTCAATGAGCCGGAAGTGATCAAACTTTACCGATTGCTGGCAAGGGATGCATAGCGCATTGGCTGCTTTGCATATCGACCAGCTTCCAAATGGTTGTCCCTCCTATACGGAAACATAAACACAACCCCCCCCGGCCAACACACACACACACATGTGCGCTCCCTTGTGCGCTCACTCACTCACACACACACACACACACACACCCCTGGGGTCTCACCTCCTCCCCAGCGGAGGCATCGAGCCAGGTCATTCCCCGTGCCCAGGGGGAGAATGGCCACCGGGGGATGCCTGGCGAAGTTGGCCTTGTCTGCAGGCAAAGACACAAGAGATATGGTGATTGGACGGGGATCTGCTGTCACAACATTGGATGGATAATGGCTGTGTTTGTGGGTTTGGGTTTGAACCAAGCACGGCGAAACAGCTTTTAGGTTTCATGCACCCAAGTTCTGGAGCAAAAACCTCCAGAACATGTGAGGTCTGCCGCAACAATTTTTTTCTCTGAAACCGGGGCTCAAAACATTTCTGTTTGCCGCAGCTTTTAATTAAAAATGTATATCTGCATCTTATTTTTATATTATTATTCTTATATGTCATGACTAACTCAACTGGCAGATCATGGCATTCATTTCTCCTTTTCTTGCTTTATTATCTTTTAATGATTGTCCTTTTAATGTTTTTACATGTCATGTCTTCCTTTGTAAAGCACTATGAATCACCTTGTGACCGCGTGAACGGTGCTGTGGAAATAAACTTGCCTTGCCTTTGGGTCCAACCGGTTGGACCCAAAAACCCTAGTTAGCATTTAAATGTTAACTAGGGTTTAATATTACTGCTAACTGCTATTACGATGTACTGGTTCGCGATATGATGGGAGAGGATGTTGGTTACCTATGCAGTCCAAGATCCAGCCCACAGTGCCATCCCCTCCACAGGCCAGCACCCGGAAGTCAGGGACGTCATGGAAGAAGTTGAGCCTAAGCAAGAAGGGTGAATATGTTATTAATAACCGATTCACACAACTGGTCCTGATAGGACCTTCTGCAGCTTCTCCTTCCCATTAGACTGCTATGTCAACCGTAGTTATGGTTTGGAAACATTATTATTTGACAAATCCCCTGCTGTACTTACTTGTGTGTGGGTGTTTGAGTGTGAGTGAGTGAGTGAGTGAGTGAGTGAGTGAGTGAGTGAGTGAGTGAGTGAGTGAGTGTGTGTGTGTGTGTGTGTGCACACGCGTGTGTAGGTGTGTGTGTGTGTGTGTGTGTGTGCACGTGTGACACCTGTGTGTGTGTGTGTGTGTGTGTGTGTGTGTGTGTGTGTGTGTGTGTGTGTGTGTGTGTGTGTGGCCATAAAGAAGGTGTCCCTGTCAAAGGCTTCCTCTAATTTGTGTCGGGACAGAGGTGTCAACAGAAGCCTTCATCTTTTTCAGACATGAGACAGCTGCTGAAGACACCCCCCCTCCCCTCTCTCCCCTCTCCACCTGGCCATAGAACAACACATCAAACCTCCCCCATCCTCCACACACACACACACACACACACACACACACACACACACACACACACACACACACACACACACACACACACACACACACACACACACACACACACACACACACACACACACACACACACACACACACACACCAAGGACCAGGTCTAGATGTGATTAGAATGGGACCAGGTCTACAGATTGGCTCTGCCACTGATTGGCTGATCTGTACTTTTACAGACCAAGTCCTTTCGAAGGGTGCTGGGCAAGCAGCACCGCCTCCACTGGCTCTCCGCATGGAGCTTGAAAAATGTCAGGTGCGCGCCACACAACACATTTTTGGTCACATAATGGCGACTATAAATTAGGTTTGAGGGGTACCTGGTACATCGCCTGGCCCCAGCATGCCACCACAGTAAGGGGCGCCGCCCGTCACCGCGTGTTACGTAGACGCGAGCGCGTCAACCTTAACTATTCCCCAGCCACAAAGGGCTGTTTGCAGCTATGCCTGATGCATGGAAGGAGTGTATCAGCGGTGTTGGTGGGGTGGAGAGCCAGACCAGGTGCCTGAGAACAAGCCAAACAGCCTCTAATGAGGGCAATGACAGCCGGCTACTTTCACTCACTAGACAAATAGCTGCAGGTTAACCCACACAGAGCCGTTGAGCCCGTTGCTAGGGAACACTCGGGAACGGACCTGGCGGGTCGGCCTGGAAATGTGGCAGAAAGGACCTGTCGTTGGCGTCACAGTCTTTGTTTTTGTGTGTGTGGACAAGGACGTGTAGAGAAAGTGTGCATCAGGGTGGAGCTTCTTTTCGTATGTGTACATCATGCACGCCATCATTCTCTCTATTTCTATTAGTTATAGATAACTATACAATTCTCTTTCTCTCCCTCTCTCTCTCTCTCTCTCTCCCCCTGTCCCTCTCTCTCTCACAATTACGGCAGTCACGACTAGCTCCGTTTCCTCCCTCTAGAGGCTATTGAGGGGGGGAGAAAGACAGGCTGACAGACAGATAGACAGAGTGAGAGAGAGACAGGGAGAGAGAGAGAGAGAGAGAGAGAGAGAGAGAGAGAGAGAGAGAGAGAGAGAGAGAACCACTTTATCCACCACTTTAAGGCAAAAGAAAGAAAGGCTATTGTGCTGTGTTACATTTATATTCCAATGTGTAATGTTTATCGTGTGTGTGTGTGTGTGTGTGTGTGTGTGTGTGTGTGTGTGTGTGTGCAGAGGTGGGTCAATTGAATGCAACACAGCACAGCAAAACAACCTACGGGAATAAACCCACTGAAGAAGAGGAGTAAATGGTGAACTTTATAACCAATCTATTCCATAACCTTAAATATAAAAAGTATGATGAATATGTACAATGAATGATTAAACCTGCGATCAAAATGATCAAAACAACTGTGGCTGCCATTTAGTCGTTAGGGTAAGAGGCAAAGGCAAACAAAAAAAAAACAACTGTAAACAATTATTGTCTACGTCACTAGTTTTTTCCTTCGGGGTCTTAATCCATCTCCTTGCCGTACACCTGAGAGTAGCTCTGTGTTGCTATGGTACACAGCAATACTCTGAAAGCATAACACATTGCTGTCCTGTACCTGCACCCACAGAGCGCCACAGAAAAACAACTGAAAGAAAAGCAACACAAATATGAACATTGGATTGGGTTCCTCCTATATGGTTTAGACTTACCCCACAGTGGGCCCCTCTCGGTCCAGACTATAAACCTGTCTGGGGTTCAGCAGGTACCTGAGTTTCCTCAGCACCCTAGAGTCAGAGGAATAAAGGACATTATATGATTAAATTATTATTGTGCACACACTGTAGATTTGTCAATGGCATCAGTATTCAACTATTATTGTGTTGCAGCATTTTTGTTTTTGTTTGTTTTAAGAAAGGTGATGTTTCTGAAAACAAACAAACATGATACAACATTATTGAGTGACGACATGTAGATGTGGCAATTATGCTTATTTAACACATCTCTTTCCGGCATCCTTGAGTAGAAGTTACATAAAAAGCCTATTCAAGCCACCACAATGGGCCTTTACACAAGCTGTGCAGGGAATCATGTCTTTCAGAAATGATTATTTTTTCTTTTGTTCAGTAAAAGCCATAGAAACTGTACAGCGGCGAATGATGGAAATCATGGATGAGCTAACAGCCAGCAGAAAGCTAAAACGTTTCATATCTACAGGCTGCATCATTTAATTGTAAATGTAAATGATAATGTGAATTGTATTGAATAATAATAATAATAATAATAATAATAATAATACAAACGTATATAGTGCTTTTCAAGGTACTCAAAGGTACTCAAAGACGCTTTACAGTGAGACACAAGGCAAATTCATTAAGGTACGTGTATAGAAAGAGTGGATGAGTGGACATACATGATATGTGTTGCATACTACTATGAACAAACACACATGATATTAAACACACATTTTTAAATGTACTTGTGTCCTTATTATTAGTTTAGCATGACGATATTCACCCATGAATATCATGAAAATGCAATATCAATATCATCGTCATGAAAATGCAGATGAAAGGTTGCAGTTGCTGGGAGGCACACTTTGTCTCCGCACCGAAATACGGTACTAAATTAAAAATGTGCTCCTTGTAGCCGACTTTTAATATATTTTTTTGTCACACTGGTGTGAAAAGGTGGGGGAAAGATTGGCAGTAGCAGTGAACATATGTAAAAGTGATGGTGAGGGGTGGACATTTTAAAGCAGTTACACAGCTTTCAAAACACAGAACAGCTTTCAGCCGAGCGCTGGAGCGAAAAAACAACATGGCGACGACAAAAACTCTTCAGCCACTTTGTTTAATTGGTGTCTAACGTAGATAGAAACAATACCACTGAAAATAGTACCCCTGTACGCATCTGGCAAGTAAGAAATATCCCTTTTTGTCTAATAATAGAAGATAATTTCCCTTTTATAATGGTGTTTAGCGGTCCGTTGCTATGGCGACGCATCAGGCAGTTTTTTTCTGGCGGGAGCAGAGGCCGCTGAACACTGAACACCATCATTTACAGCTAAAATAGCAGTAATGCATAATAACAGTGTTCAGGAACACAGCAGGGGAACAGCTGAGCTGTTCAGGGGGCCTACAATTGCAATCTCCCACTTCTTTTCTCTCTCCCTCGATGGAGTGGTGGCATTTTTGGTGGGAATGCTGCTAATGGCACATTCAGGTCTTGGCCAAATGGCGTAATCCAATGATGAGTAAGGGATGTGTCTCAGCAAAGGTGGGGGAAAGACCTCCTGAATGGAGAAGAGACCACTGGCCTCTGTTCGCATCTAGACACTGCGTCTAGGTTGACTTACCGCTCGCCCTGCCTCCCTCCACTCTTGGGGTTGACCAGGACGAGAAGCGGGTGCGTGCCCGGGAGGGGGCTGATCTGAAACGGAGAGGTGAGAGTTTCAAAACAGACGTTCAGATGGCTGGCGAACCGTTAACGTGACATTGAATCAAAGTTGCAGTGATAATTGGTTTGATTGTGTCAGTGTGGATTGTGGATGTGGCCGACCTGGAGTGCTTGTCCGTCCCCGGCATTGAACTTGAAGGTCTGGTTGATGTCGTCGGGGCTGGTGCTGGGTGGGGACTCGCCTTCACCCCGCTTAACAGCTGAATGGCGGTCCTGCAAACGGACAGCAACATAGGAATATGTAAGCATGGACAGGTATGAACAGCTGTGGTAAGGGATGTAAAGGTATGGACATTTGTGGACAGGTATGGTCAGTATTGTCAGGTATGGACATGTAAAGACCTCTTTAGACGTCTTTGAGACCTTTAAGAGGGAGCAGTATTCCTTGACAAGTTTAAGAAAGCTGAGTAAAGGAACTTGAAATATGCAATGAGATGGTTTTTGATAGATACATACTTGACTTGCTTGTCAGATTACATGAAGGAATAACATGCCGTCACATGCTGTTCTACCAAATGGGGAAAACTAGGCGCCCCTCACCAGGACAACGGGGCAGATGTATGAAGGCAGCAGAGTGTGGTCCCTCACGGCCCCTCCGTCACACTCTGGCTTCACATTGGATGCACACTTATTATGGAGCTAGTCAGGGGGAAAGAGACACACGAAGAGGCTATGTGGGTGGAAGAAGCCGTCTGTAGGAATGCTGTGGATCTAGAACAACACAAGGCCAAGTCACCGAGCAGAGACCCCAAGGAATACCAAGGGGTTAGCAGCACTCATGAAAGGAGGCGAAGATTTACTGCTCTGTTACCACTTTTGCCAACACAAAGGAAGGATTATGGTGACATCTGGTGGATTTGTAAGGTATTTACAACTCTATGTTAAAAACAACAATTTAGCCTTCATTTTTCACAACAACAAGATTTGTGTGTGACTTTGTGTGCAAAATAGTATTTGTATGCGTGTGTGTGTGTGTGTGTGTGTGTGTGTGTGTGTGTGAGCGTGCGCATGCGTGTCCATATATACCTGTGTACGTGTGTGCGAGTGTGCGTGTGTGTGTAACCACTCACAGTGATCTGACACCACACACAGTGCAGCCCTGTTAAGCCTTGGTAACACTTGATGCTTCTGTGACAGCGATCACACTTGGTGGGAGAGTTGCCTTCCATCCAGACGTGCTGCATAGCCTGGGCAGGGAAAGTAAGAAAGAAAGAAAGAAAGAACGAAAGAACCAACCAACCAAACAAACAAACATATTAAGTACAACACACACAAAAATAAGAATATAGAAAAATATAATGAAAGAAAGACAGTAGTATAGGCAGAAGAAAGGAAGATCGACAGAACACAGAACGACAGAAACAAAGACACAAGAGGACGTGAGCAGTGACTCACTCAAATAAATGTTTTGAATCAAATCAAAGGTACGGATGAATTGTAGGTCCTTGGTACTTCATCACCACCACAACTGAGACCACATGTAATGCGATGTGCTGTGTGATGTCATGCCAAGGCAGCTCTTCTCTGAGCAGAGGATAGCCAAGCATGGGCCACAGAGAGCATTGTGGCGAGGGCCAAATCAAATCACCACGAATATAGAGGCTGTTAAGGAGGTACTAAGGTACGTAAATGCAGGCTCATTGCTCCAGTGAATCTGTGCCCCGAGCCACTGACAACATTTACATTAACATTTAGGGCATTTAGCAGACACTTTTGCCCAAAGCGACTCACAATAAGTACATTTGTCAGTAGAAAGTAAAACAAAGATACAGTTTCTAAGTGCACCATAATTGCTAGGTTTATCCTTTCGGGTAAACAGCACGGTAAGATGCTATACGATGCGTACGAAAATATATTAAGTGCGTTTTTTGGGGGGGTGGGGGGGTAGAGGGGGGAGGCTATGCTGGGTCGAGGTGAACTCTGACCAAAATGAGTCTTGAGTCTCTTGCGGAAGGAAGCTGGCGAGCGACTCTGCAGTCTTGACAGCGGCGCCAAAACAGAGAAGAGTTGTGACTGAGCCGAGCGACCTTTGCCTCCTCTTAGCGGTGGCGGTATCAGCCGGCCAAAAACCTCCGCTCCACCAGCCTGTCTGTGTAACCGCTCCTTATTACTACTACATCTACATACAGTAAGTGCAGACATAATGGGTCTAGGGCAGTCAACGTTAACTGGCGGCCCGCGGGCCAAATCCGGCCCGCCAGAGATTTCCATCCGGCCCCAATCGCGCGCACCCCCCCCGCCGGTCATAGGTCCGGGTTGTGTTACGATCGCGCGCATCTCCCCCCCCCCCCGTCGGTCGTAGGTCCGGGGTGGGTTACGATCGCGCGCACCCCCTGCCCCCCCGCCGATCGTAGGTCCGGGGTGGGTTACGATCGCGCGCACCCCCCGCCCCCCCCGCACCCCCGCCGGTCGTAGGTCCGGGATGGGTTACGATTGCGCGTACCCCCCGCCGGGCGTAGGTCCGGGGTTTGTTACGATCGCGCGCATCTCCCCCGTCGGTCGTACGTCCCGTGTGGGTTACGATCACGCGCATCTGGCCCTTACAGTGTCTGCAGAGAAAAATTCTGGCCCTTGGGCAAATTTAGTTGATGACCCCTGGTCTAGGGTATTTAAGGCCACGTTTAAATCATAGCTTAAGAGTTACCTGCCGCTGGGGTAACATTTAAATTAACTCTTTGCAAAACTCTGACAACAGCAGCAACAGCAGCAACAATGTATTATGCAAGGCCCATGCTTGCGTTGGTACTCACATTGGTGTGTCTGCGGGACTTGGCGTATGTGCTGATGCAGGCAGCGATATCTTTGGACACACAGCGCTCGTGAACAGTGTACTTGCATACTAAACATGGGGGGGGGGGGGGGGGGGTAAAGAAACAAACAACAGTTAGAGATGTAGGTCATGGGTTGAGGGCTAGAGACCTTTTAAGCTACTGAGAGCAGAAACATTTATTTGGGACCAAAAGTGCACAAAGGACTTAGATAAGCCAACAGAACCTATGGTCTTGGCCTATACTGTGCTTGCTGATGTTCATTCTTCTTCTTTACACTCACTCCCCTTCTGCCCTCCTCCTCATGGTCTTATCTAAAAGTAGATTCCTGACAGGTCTCGGTAGCTCCCTGCCGCTGTGTTGAATTTATCTGCTTTCACGAGTCAACTTTTCTATACTCGCAAGATTAAAGCTGCTGTAGGTAAGTTTCGAGGGCTGTGAAGAGAGAGAGAGAGAGAGAGAGAGAGAGAGAGAGAGAGAGAGAGAGAGAGAGAGAGAGAGAGAGAGAGAGAGAGAGAGAGAGAGAGAAAACAGCAGATTTGGAAAATAAACAACCCCGAATAAAACGTCCCCTCCCTCTCTGTGTTGCATTTCACCCACCTGTGCTTGACAGGCAAGACGGATTCCCCGATCCAATCAGGGAAGAGATGCCCTGATTGATCGAAACAGATAGAGCATTCACTAATAGCTGACTAATGGTTAGGCTAACACTCAAATAATAGCGCCTACATCTAACCTCTAAATCTACAGGACCTCTAAAGCTGTGCTCATGCCGTGAGTCATTTCTGTCTAACAATCGGCATTTCCCCGATCCTCCGCCAGATTAATTTAATACCAAGGGAAGTGCACTGTTGTCAAAGCTAAGTTCACCTATTATGTGTGTTAGGGCAGCAACGATTAGTCGATAAGGGGGAGAAGGGGGAGAAGGAGGACAAAGAGGCGAAGTAGGAGGAAGTGGAGGAGAAAGAATGGGAGGAGGTGGAGGCGGAGCGGAAGAAGAATGAAGGGGAGGAGGAGAAGGAGGACAAGGAGGAGGAGGTGGAGTAGAAAGATGGGGAGGAGGAGTAGGAGGTGGAGGAGGAGAAAGGGGAGGAGGTGGATGTTGAGACTCACAGGAGCAGCAGAGGCCCTGCTTGCGGACGCCCAGCAGCATGGTGTGGCAGTAGTTACAGTAGGCCGGTTTGTTGAAGTGCTTCAGTCTCCACACATGCTGGCCGTCCTCCTGTACATTCTAGAGAGCGCACAGAGCCATGAGTCTTATCCGTATAACACACAGATAACATTGACTGGGTGGATATATTCCTACTATGACATACCTTATGTATTAAGGAAGCAACTCGTCCAACAAAACACCAAATGTGAATAACCATAACACATGAATGGAGTGCCCCACCAAACAGTGATACTTTCATTCTTATATATTTGTATCACTAATGAAAAAAAAAAAAATAATAAAAAAATAAAAATAATAATAATAATAATAATAATAATAATAATAATAATAATAATAATA